>PVKA01016610.1:0-47529 GCA_004027165.1 Ctenomys sociabilis
TTTTTTTTTTTTTTTTTTTTTTTTTTTTTTTTTTTTTTGTCTTTTTGAGACAGGGTCTCACTATGCAGTTCAGGCTGGCCTTAAGCTCACTTTGTAGCTCAGGCTGGTCTCCAACTCACAGCAATCCTCCTACCTCAGCCTCCCGAGTGCTGGGATTACAGGCATGCGCCATCAACTTTAGTCTTCTTGGGGAACTTTAGGGTTGAGCTCCACCTGGTGACTTAAGTTTTCCTGTCCTCTGCTTTGGTTGCCATTACTGCTTCATCCTGTAGAAGCACTCACACTTGTGAATCTTGCCTCCCAGGGAAGCTGTCCCCAGTTCCCATAATTGTTTCCACTGTAAAATTACTTCTAGAAGGTTTCTAATGTACAGAAAATCTAAGTCTGACAAAAGCTGTTACATTAGGGGCCCAAGGAATGATACTTTTACCAAAGCTGTTTCAAGACACGCTGCCTCCAGAGTTTGGAAGGGTTAGAACTCGTTTAGCACTGCAGTTCATGTCTTGGTGTGCTGCTTCTGTTGTGTTGCCTCTGAACTCTGCCTGCACAAGCCAGTCACTGAGGCACCCTTTAACAAACCATCCTATGTCTCAGGATTTTAAACTCAGCAGATATGAGCTAGGACAAAAGCCTTAATAATTCTGTGTGTACATGCACAGTACTGAAGATCGCTTTCCTACTTGGTTAGGATCAAACTATTGTTGGTATTGTCATAATGTACCTCTTTCTACCACATGCACAGCTCTTTGTTGAAAGTGTACACTCCGTATCACTGTAAGCCTGTACTACAGTTCCTCTTCAATAAGTTACTTTTCAAGATTTTGTATTTGAAGCTCATAATCAACCTGACATATATACCCATATTCAAAAAACTTCCCTTTGTCACCCTATGTTGGATAACCCCACCCAGTGCCTACTGTCCTATAAAATATCATGTATTTTATGGCTTTCCTATAGATTTCCAGATTTATTTTTAGTTTCATTGCTTTCAGAAGATCACCATTGGCTTTTCACTGCTAATCTGCATACTGCGCTGCGGTCATGGGACTGCATCACCTGACACAATGTCTGCCCAAAGCCCAGAACGACCCGTTTCTAATTTGCACAGTTTTGCCGATAGGATAGTAAATGTTCTACTTAAATTTCTGTCTGTTTTCTCTTCTGTATTGAATTCCAATTTGACAGACTTTTTTTAACAATGAATGCCAATGGGACGGGAAAATATCTGTATCTTGACTACTAATAGTAAAGAAACCCTCTTAGAACTGAGGCGTTAATATCTGAAATGCTTATTGCAGCACCTGAGTACTCTGCAAAATCACTGTAAATTTTCATGAACAATTTGATATATTTGCTCCAATTAGGAATTGCTGTTTTTTGCTATTGTGTAAGAGAGCATTTCTTAGTGTTTTCCTTGGTCTTAAATCTTACTGGAAAGGCCTTTTATTCTACATTTTGTGATTTTGATATCTAGGCTCTATTTCATAGTAACTGATTTACTGAAATCTAAAAATATTTTTTCCAGATATTATTTCTGTTTTATGTCTCCCTCCACCTTTGTTTTTTGTTGTTGGGTTCTCTCTCTGTCTCTCTCTCTGTCTCTCTCTCTGTCTCTCTCTCACTCTGTCTCTCTCTGTCTCTCTCTCTCTCTCTCTCTCATTCTCTGAGACAGAATGTCCTTGGGCAGCTCAGTATGGTCTTGAGCTCTCTATGTATGCCTGTTCTTGAATTTGTGAATCCTCCTCAGTCCCCTGAGTTGCAGCACAACAAAATGTTTGCCATTACTCTTTGCTATTTTATTCTTTTTTAAAAATAAATTTTGGACTTCACAGTAATCATTTTTAACAATATTTTCTGTGTTAATAAGTGCTTACGAATGAGAAAGATTTAAAGCAAGTTATACAATATGTAATTTTATAAGATTAGTTTGCAGTGGCTGTCAGCAGAGTCAGGTGTCAAAAATATAAAAGGGCTGCCAGAGGATCTGAAGGATGCAGTCAGGGGCCTAGGGCTCACTGCAGTGCCCCACGCAAGTGTGTGTCAGGAGGCTGAAGGGTCTGCGACAGAAGTCAGGAGATGACATTCAAGGTGAGGGTGAGGGCTGAAGATCCTCTGAAGAAACAGAAAAGACAATTCCTTCTTCATTTCCCTTTAATTCTAGTGTGGCAACTAGCCTATTGATTGCTGTCACTCACATCCAGGGCCATTCTTGATCTTCTGTCCTCAGTACAGCTCTTCTGCACACCCAGAACCAGGCTGATACAGCTTAGTGGAGTTAACATTATTAGTTAACTGTCTGATTAAGATAATCACATCTGGGGCTGGGGAGATGGCTCAGTGGAATAAGCACTTCCCTAGCAAGTGCAGGGGCATGAGTTCAATCCCCGGTTCCACAAAATAAATAAATAAATAAATAATACAGATAATCACATCTTCCTAAGATTTATCTTTCCTTTTGAGAAATTGTTGCTTCATTTCCTAAATATCAACTATTTTTTCTTATTTTCATTCGTTTGCTGTCCCTTAACTGAGGACAGCATTAAACACTTTTCCCCAGTTAATTTGCTTACCTACTGACTTACTGTTGAGACGCAATCGCAGATATCCACAAACTTAGGAAGGAGAGATTTGCTGTGGCTCACATATATCATAGGGGTTTCAGTCCATAGGCAGCTGGTTCCAAGGCAGTGTGGTATGGAAAGACCCATGGCAGAGGAGAAAGAGCTTGTGACCTGGCAGCGGAAACCTGTGAGGTACAGGTGGGACTTAGGCCCTTGCAGGCCTTCCCCCAGGGACTGCCTCTTTGGCCTGGCTTCTCCTCTGCACACTACCTTCAGCTGTGAACTCATCAGTGGGATACTCTGCTGATCCTATTGTGGCCTAAAGCCTCTACCGGTGATCAGGAGAAGCTGTGAAAGATATATTAGGCATAAGCCATTTAATTGCCCAAATGATTGTTACTCTTAGAACTAGAAATTCTCAGCATAAGACTTAAAAAGAGCCTCTTTGGCCTTTGGATTCCCTAGCATGCCACTATGCTGGTTATCCCTTAGAAAATATATGGTGAGATATTCTCACAGGTCTCCTTTTATATTACAGTATTTATTTAGGAAAAATATGTCTCACTTTCCCATGAATGAAGGTATATGGGAGAAAAGGAAAGCTGTAGTTAGAGCTTATTTATTTAATCAAATTTAACAATGAACTTGAGATTACTTAGATGGCAGTTCCAGAAATGGAATGTCTGATTTTGAAGGTTGATCTTACTTAGTAAGAAAGATCATTACTTTGTGGTACAATAAATAAGTAAATGAGTGGAGATAGACTTGGAAAGTTTTTGTAATCAAAGAACTTTTACATGCACAAGAAATTAGGAGAATAAGTATACTGTTCCCTAATGTATAATAGTAGATCCAGTGCAACTTTCCCTGAAGCAATGGAATTTTAGTGGAGAGTTGGAAAATGAAACATCATATATCCCTAAGCTATTGTAGAAATGAATGGCAGACTGTTTTTCCAGAGCTCATACAGGAGGGATCATTGTATATGCCTGTTGGTTACCTGGGTTATTTCTCTCATCCTGCAATGGACAATTCTTTCAGTACTATTGACAGGGATCACAAGTATATGTAAAACATACTAATGTCTGCATTCATGCACATGGTCTTGCATACTTTCTTTTATTCAAATTACAAAACTATGGATTTTTAATAGACTTTATTCAGGAATTTTTAAAACATCATTATCAGAGAAAGCCAAACTGAAATGAAAGAGAGATATAACTTTACATGTGTTAGATACATGCAACACATGCAAATATATCATTGCATGCATCATGAAAAAGACAAAAGATTCATACTGAAGAGAGTGTGGAGAAAGGCAACATGGCCACACTAGTGGCTGGACTGGACGCAGAGCCATTAGGGTAAACACTATGGAGTTTCCTTTAGAAGCATAGAACTATGATAGGATTGAGCAATCCCACTAATGGCTATATTTCCCTAAAAACAAAATAAAATATGTCAAAGAGAGCTGCGTGCCTATGATTATAACAGTATCACGCACAGGCTGAGCTCTGGAATCAATTATAATCAATAGATGAATGAAAAAAGGAAGTGCAGCACATACACACACACACACGCACATGCACACGCACACGTTTACTTTTCCAGGTTTATTTAAGAGCAGAATTCTGTCATTTTCTGTAGTATCAATGAATCTGGATTACATCATGATAAATGAAACATGCTTGGCACAGGAAGACAAATGCTGCAAGACTTCGTTTATTTGTTAATTTTTATTTGTTCTATATACAATGTAAAATTTATTATGTTCATAATTTTCATACAATTGATGACAAAGAAATCAGTAAAGATTGTTGTACCTGTCACATATACACACATCAAAAAAGCATTAAAAAACAAAATGAAGGATCAAGAGCAGTGGTCTGAAACCTATTAATAGGATTTTATTTTTCAGTACTGGGGATTGAACTCAGGGCCTTGCACTTTCCAGGAAAGCTCTTATTCTACTGAGCTATCTCCCTGGCATGAATTTTAGGATTTAACAAATAACAATAAGTGTGAAATTTCAGACCACAGCACTGCTGAAAACAAAAGAATGATAAATATAAGAAAACATATTTTTACACTGAAAACAGTAAAAGCTACATAACCAAAACCCAAACCTAAACATTAACACATAAAAAAAGAAAAACAATTGAAAATCAAGAAACAGATCAGAGACCAAATGAAGATCTATCAATTAAATACCTATTTTAAAGAAATAACCAGAACATAATACAAGACATGATATTTACCAATAAGATTTCTTAGATTTCTCCTCCAGAATTAGAAGAGAATGTGATTTAAACGAATTTTTCTTTAAAATAATTACAATTGATTTCTCTATATCTGGGAGGTACGTTGGTGGCAGTTTGATAGGGATTGCATTAAATCTGTACAGCAATTTTGAGAGTATGGCCATCTTCACGTTGGTTCTTCCTATCCAGGAGCATGGAATATCTTTCCATTTTCTGAAATCCTCTATAATCTCTTTTCTTAGGGTGTTGTAATTTTCTGTGAAGAGATCTTTGACTTCCTTGGTTAAGTGAATCCCAAGGTATTTCATTTTCTGCGGTGATATTGTAAAAGGTATTATTTCTATTGTTTCCATTTCAGTGTGCTTGTTATCTGTGTAGAGGAATGCTATTGACTTTTGAGTATTGATTTTGTATCCTGCTATGCTACTGAATTTCCGTATCAGTTCTAGTAGTTTTTTGGTGGAATTTTTGGGGTCTTCCAAGTAAAGCATCATGTCGTCTGCAAAAAGTGATAATTTAACTTCTTCTTTAAAGAAGCAAATAATGCTCCACATCACTAGCCATTCGTGAAATGCAAATAAAAACAACACTGAGATAACATCTCACTTCAGAAGGAATGGCTATCATAAGGAAATCAACCAACAACAAATGTTGGAGAGGTTGTGGGGAAAAGGGAACACTTCTCTACTGCTGGTGGGAATGTAGACTGGTACAAACATTGTGGAGGTCAGTGTGGAGACTTCCCAGAAGAGTAGGACTAGAAATCCCATTCAAGCCGGCTATCCCCCTACTGGGAATTTTCCCAAAGAAACTGAAAACATTGTATCATAGTGATATATGTGTACCTATGTTTATAGCAGTGCAGTGTGTGATAGTAAAATCTTGGAAACAACCAAGATGTCCATCACATGAGGAATGGTTGAAAAAGATATGGTATTTCTATATAATGGAGTATTACTCAGCTATTAAGAATGATAAGTTTGAAGCATTTATACTGAAGTGGATGCCACTTGAACATATACTCATAAGTGAAATAAACCAGACACACATGTGTAAATATTGTCTCCCTAGTATAAGAAGCGAAAAGCAGAAATACAAATGGAAAGGTACAACAACTAAAATCAATTGAGTCAGATAAGGCAAAGTGAATGGCATATGCTGCAGGATACTAATCATCTTTTCTTCTGGATGGTTAGCAACCTAAGATCACAAGTTAGAGTTTGAGAAATATAAGAGCCACAAGGCCAGCCAACATTTTGGCCCTAGGCTTTCAAGGTCAGCAAAGACTCAGGACATAGGAGAACCTGTACTGCAACATCATGAAACTCAGGTGAGCTCCAAATTTTCTGAACAAGGATATTATGGAGCTATAGAGGAAGGAGATTGAAGTTCTATAGTGTGCCTGGGGAGAGTCACATGAAGAAAAAACTTTCTCTCAAGCTCTCACAGAGAGCAAACTGGTCAAGCATTGGCCATGACTCATCCACATGGATGGCACATACAAAGGAACTACAGAATAATGTACAGGACTACAAGATAATCCCTCAGAGGACTTCACTGACCACATAGGAAATATAAAGTTTATGTGTTGGTATATAAGTCTTGATCTATCTAGGTCTTAACCATCCAGCAGAAAAGTATAAAAATGAAGTATACATCGTGGGTCCATAATATTAAGCTGAGCTGTAAATGGCTATGGTTGACAACTTCTTTGAATAACTCACTATCATTGTAGAATGCTGGACTCTGTTGGATTGTGGTGTCGAGTTCAAGCAACTAAGTTAGTTGAATGACAATGGAGTGCCCACCTTTGATAGGTATAGACAAAGGCAGGGGTGTAGAAAGAAAAAATCATGATGTGTGTGTATAGACAGTACAGTTGGGATAGATAACACTGTGCTTCTACATAATTCTATGAGAGGCTAGATCTGCACTAATGGTGGTTGGACAGGATATTGTGTCAGCTTCTAGTACTACAGTCATCCACTAGGAAAATAATCATTGAATTTTTGATATAATTGAGTTATAAAAAATAAGATAAGTAAGCAGCTACCCTCTTAATTCACTGATAAGAGATATCTGCTAAAATAATATCTGTAAATATAATATCATGTATGCACCTTGTACAATACCAAAACATTATGAAAACAGTTTGCAATGTATTAATTTATCGAATCTGTATGGTTAAGGTGTCTTGAAACTGTCTGATTGACATTTGTAGTTCAATAAAATAAAAAAAAAATAAATAAATAATAAAATAATTACAAAATTTAAGAACAATGTACACACCTGATTATTTTATAGAATATCTAAAACTAAGATGTGTATTATAGATGACCTTTTCTTCTTTTTACTACATGATTTTTCAAATTTCCCCACATTCAAATTGATAAGGATTTTTGCAGTATCTACACTGAATGCTAATCTTGCAGAAAATTTATTTCTAAGTCAATAAGCCATAAGGCCAGGACAAAGCATTACTTATGATTCATGAAAACAATTGTGTTCCTGAGGCACAAATCATAGAACTATTGGAATTACCAGCAGGACAAAATTTTGAAGAGAAACCAATCAATTGATAGACAAAGTCTTGTACAGCATATTTTTGGATTTTGCTTCCTAATACATTCTGTTTCACTGAATTGGTGAATTGAGTCCATTTACATTGATGGTTATAATTGAGATATATTGACTTATGATTGACATGTTATTTAGCTGCTGTTGTATACCTCTTTTTCTCCGGTGTTTGACTGCTTGACCTCTTTGGTGAGTTATTTCCTTTCTCATTTGTGGAGTCATGATCATTCTGATCCCGCTGTAGAATATGTTTTAGTGGTCTGTGTAGAGTTGGCTTTGTCATCATAGAATTCTTTAGCTGTTCTTTGTCACGGAAGTATTTCACTTCTCCACCAAACTTGAAAGGTTTTGCAGGATATATCAGTCTGGATTGGAATTTGTTTTCTTGCAAGAGTTGCAGTACTTTGCTCCATGGGTTTCTTGACTTGATGGTTTGTGAAGAGAAATTTGCCCTTATTCTGATGGGTTTTCCTTTAAATCTGATTTCTTTCTTTTCTCTAGCTGCTTTCAGGATACTGTTCCTGTGCTGAATTTCTGGCATCTTAATTATTATATGTGTAAGTGTGTTTTTAATTGGGTTATTGTTATTTGAAGTTCTATATGCTTTGATTACCTGAATATCAGAATGTTTCCCCATATTTGGGAAGTTTTCTGCTAATAATTCTGCCCACATTCTTTTTTATATCATTTGTGTTGTCCCCTTCTTTCTCACTGATGCCTGTTAAGTTTTATGTCGTTCATCTTTGTATCACCTTAGAGATGTTGAATTATTTTTCCCTGTATCCTAGTTGTTTTTAAGAGATCTTTTCTTATGTTTTCACTAGCTGCAATGGTGTCTTCAAGGTCTGAAAATTTATTTTCATTTTCATTTAAATGGTTTTGACAGCTTGTGATTGAGGTTTTAATTTGCTATATATCTCTTTGAATCTGCTTCAATGCATTCTATTTCTTTCCTATATGACTCATTGAAGGATTCTATCATTTTTGTCTTCTGCTCTATTTTTTTAATCAGTGTCTTCTTTAGATGCACTTAGTATTTCTATCATTATAGTTATTATTTCTTTTTTTTTTCACTTCAGAAATTCTTTCTTTTTTTTTTTTTTTTTTTTTTTTTTTTTTTTTTTTTTTTTTTTTTTTTTTTTTGTACTTTAGGGAAATGTCTACAGGGTGCTCAGGGTCTCACTACTAGATCAGCCTCACAGTGAGCCACCTGGTTACAGCCTCTCAAGAGCTGGGATTACAGGTGCGCACCACCACACCCAGTCGCAATTGCCATCTTAGCCTACCCTGGAGGTGGGGCTGGCACACCAGCAGAAATTATTTCTGATCTGAGTTCCTCTAGACCTTTCTGCAGTTGTTTCTTTACTTCAGATGCGATTACTTCAGAGATTTCAGGTGTGTGGTTTCCAATTTCCTCTATGCTATTTTCTCGTTCATTTTCCTCTTTCTCTTTTTCACTTTGTACAGCACTGTCTTCTGACCTCTGGTGTAGTTATTACCATAGCACCAGGTCCAGGCTACCAAGTTCAAACTCGTCCAGGTGGGGGTGGTTTGTGTCTGGTTGCTGTGCTCCAATTCTTCCTGCTCTAATCCTATGGAAATGAACCCTCTATGGTGGGTCTTGCCTCCAGCCTCTCTGCAAGGAGTTCTGCTGCAGGGTTCCACACGAGGCTTGCCTGATGCAGGAAGTTCCGCATATATGTCTGGCCCGGGTGTTGTCTGCAATGAGTGGGTGGTCCCACTCGTAAGACTTCATTTAAGGAAAGATTTACTTAGCTCACTGTTTGTAGAGGTTTCAGTCCATACTCCACTGGCATCAAGGCAAATAGCAGCAGTTCATAGTGACTGAAAACAATGAAGAGCTGAGGAGAAGCAGGGACTGCAGTGTCCATCAAGCCTCTCTCTTCCTTCTTCACTGACTGCAAAACTACCACGAAGGTCAGAGCTCCTTCCAAGTGGCACAGATAGGAAGCGTCTCCAAAGTAGCACAGCTGCTAAGCGGCCTGATGAAGACTGAAGAGTGAGAGTTCCACAAGGAAGTGGGGTGGGGCAGAGAAGTCTTCTTTAACTCCTTTATATAGTCTTTTAGTGCTGAGTCACTCAATTGTACTTCTAAACTCCTCAAGTTGCCACAGTGTATCAACCAGCACCGGATCCCAAACTGATTAGCAACATTGTTAGATTTTGACATCTATGATGCTTTATAAATCCAAGATCCTAGACTATAAAGTTGTTAAACTCCGATATATTGATGACTTGTGAAATAGATGACATCAAAAGAAATAGCTCTTACTGTTGCACTAGCTGAGATGTTTCAGGCAATGTATCTTAATATGACAAATCAATGGTTCATTAGCTTATATTCACCACCCAGAAGTTCAAAGAATTTGCCATTGTACTCTAATAGTTTATATACCTGGTTAATTGCATGCAGAGGAAGTTTCTTCTAAATTCCTTTTGTGTTTTATTCTCAGTGGTATGCACTATTTCCCAAGAGCAAGGTTGCTACTAGGAGACAGGAATCCACGAAAGTGAAGGTATTACAAGTAATATATGTAGGTCAAGTATGGCTTCTTACTTATTAGACAAGCAACCATCACCTACCATGTGTCAGGTGTTCTCTATGTGGTGGAGGTAAAAGGGTAAATGGGACAAACATGAAGCTTACATTGAGGGGAGACAGACACAATAAAATTATAAAATGAATTATTTCATATGACAATAAGTTCTACAAAAATAAGCGCATTCATTTGACCAAGAATCTACAAATAGTAGTAGCTTTTTGGGAGCCAGTGATGGAAGAATTATGAAAAGGATTCATTTAAACTTATATCAGAATCACAAGGTGGAGAAATCTGTGGAGTAATAAAAAGTGGATGCAGAACTCAGCAAAGAGAACATGGCCCTAAAGGTCACACTCGGTTCATAGTTTGGTGTGATAAAGGCCGTAGTAGAAGAATGCTGACAGAAATAGGCAGACCACATATGAATAGTAGTTTGGATTCCTTTGCAAATGGAGCTCCATGGAGGATATTAGTGGCGCCTGGAGCCCCTGGGACCTATATGTTCTCGGTTAATGTGTGTGTATCATTCTTCTGTGAATCTTTTATGGAGGAATTCTTCTAAACTCATGGCATCTGCCTGTTCTTCACTTCAGGGAAGTATGGGAAAATTTATGTTCACAGCTTCCCTGACAACAATAAGACAATTACTAGAGGTTTCACTTCCTCATTGAGAGCTGCCCAGTGGGATCAAACTGGAGCTGCCCTCTGTGGACTTCATCAGTGGTCACATACTTGCATGAGGATGGGTTTCTCTGTCACATTTTTCCTACTGCTCCTTGGAGACAAGTCTTTATCAGTTCCTTGAGAGTGGTTCCTTTTCCAATCACTTGCTTCTGTATAACTCAGTTGGAAGACACTGAGGAAAGTCAAGAGAAAGACAATACGGACAAACACTTAAAAATATCACTCTGACTTTTATGGGATGGAGACTGTGAAAAAACCTAGGAGAAAAGACAGGGTTTTTTAATAATCTGAACTAGAGACATCGAGATATACATCGAATAGTTCTCTACTAATAGGAATGTGCATGAGTGATTTCATAAGTGATGCAATGCCGTGAATAAAGAAAACTATGAACTCTCTATCTCTGTCAATCTAGAAATCAGAAAATAGACTGAGCTTCCCTATTGTTCATTTGTGGATGGACAGAAATACAAACATATGAGTTATAAGTGAATTTATTTATTGAAGCATGCATTTAAGCTTTTGTATTGAGAGTGTATACCATCAAAAATGTTTAATCAACACTGGTTTTGGACCCCACTGAACTTCTGTTAGCAAGCAATCTACTCTTCACAGTCATGAATGCTTTCCAAATATGTGTGTGTGTGTGTGTGTGTGTGTGTGTGTGTGTGTCTGGAGACTTTTCATTCCCCTTAAATCTTTCCCTTTGAAGGAGATTAAATTATTTGGGAGTTCCTATAGGCTGGGTATTTTTTAAAATGAGGCTGTTCAGTCAGGCCATTTCTTCTGGAAAAATGCATAACCAACAGTAGGGCTAAGACTTATAATTCCCATTATTTTCTAAGGGTAAGAAAATTAAAAGTCCTCTACATGCTATAAGTATAATTTTCTACCTACCATAAATTTATTTCAGAATACTTTTCTCAAACAAGGTCAGGGCGTTAGTGCTCATTAAGGACTATATGCATGCGAAGCTTGAAAATTCATCAGAAAACCAATCAGTTGTTTGAATTCAAAGAAAGTTTGTAAAAAAAATTGTAGAGCTAACTTTTTTCTCAGTCTGCAATCTTCAGACATCTCTTCCATCAGATATCACTCTTGTGAAACACAGATATTATATTTTTTAAGGATGATCATGCCAAAAAATCGAAAGGGAATGGTTGTTAAAATGATGGTATGTTCCTCAGAGTTTTCAACAAGAGGGCTACAACAGGCTGTGCAGGACACAGCACAGAAAGATGGTCCCTGGATGACAAAAGTACCTGAAAGCTTGAAAACGAAGACCTAGCCTGCTTAAGGACTTAGGGTTGGGTGGTTTGCACCAAAACTCTGCTTTGCAAGAGAATCTTCACCCTCTTCAGAAACTTCCCCTTCCTGAATTCACATCAGAAAGGTCTTCAAGGCTTCAAAGCTTCAGAAAACAGAAGACACATGAGAAAGCTAACACAACCACAAAAGAGAAAGAATATATGACTATGACAGAAAGAGTGAAGAGAGAAAAGAAAAAAAAACTAAGAGGGAAACAATGAAATGGACAAAAAAAGGGAAAAGAAAAAACACACACAAACAGGAAAGCACAAAGAACAAAAGAAACAATGAAAATTACTTTTGTTACCTCAGTTTTAACTTGGAATGATTTTAATATAATATTCTGATAGTAATATTCTGGCTCTCATTCATTTAATGGTGAAAAAATGACTGAATGCATATTTCATAAATGCATTGAAATTGAAAACATATTAAATGTATTTCAACTTAAGCCTCTGAATAATTTCATTTTGTAAAGTCTTTATGCCTGGATTTCATCATTAGATAAACAGGAAAGATTTCTAGTAGTCAAGGAAAAAATTTGATAAGAAAATTTGCTAAGAGTTTATAAAAATGGAATTCTTCTTTTTCCAGATAAGTGATTGAAAAATTTAAAAAAAAATCTTGTTGCTGTTGTTGACTTTTTCCTTTGTTGTCAGATGAAAACAATGTAAAATGGCTTGAATAAAGTATTGTTTATTTAAGGTTAGCTGATGTTATACCTTGCCTTTAAGGTCTCATTGGGCTTTGACTTCTACTGATACTTTTTCTACTACACATAAAACTGTGAATATATTTTTCATTTATTCGTAATTTGAAATACCTAAATTATTCCTATTTCCTTGAATGAATACACAATAGGCCATGTACAACAACAGAACTTGGGTGTACAAGCTGTGCAACAACCAGCTCAAGAAGCCGATCAACAATCTCTAGCACTCAGCACAGAATGTGCCTACTTGCCTAGCACTTGGTCCTCAGGACCAATCAGAGATTCTCAAACCAAATAGCCTCCGAAACCAATCAGATATTCAACCGTGAAAGCCCAGATCAATATTACTTATGCCAAGCAATCCTACTGAGAGCACACTTTCAGATTTCCTTTATCTTTTCATTGCTTTTGTTTTTCACCAAAAAGTATTACCTCTCTGCTCATTAAGTTGGCATTCCACAAAGCAAGCAGTGGTGGCTGCCACCTTAGATACAGTTCTGTATGAATAACCTCTGTCAGTTCTCAACGTGAGGGTCTTTGAGGTGCCTCCTTCTTCTTGCTCCTTAGTCTTCATAATTCTCACTCATGGTAGCTTGAACGGTGTTGTCTCTCTGCAGTATGAGGCACTGCCTGATGAATATGCTTTATCAGGAATAGAAAAACGCAGGGAAAAATGTGATCTGTGGTAGCTGAATTTGCTTTCAAGGCTTCCAGACTAGTAAAAGTTATTGTTCTTACCGATTTCTGACAAACTTTAGCTTTTCATTCCATGATTAAAACCAGACTTTCAACTTTCTCTCAGTATCAAAATATGTTTTCAGAAACATTTGAAGACAATAGATCAAACTCCAGAATGCAAAAGTTTATTTATTGAAAATTTATTTATTTTATTGAAGAACAAATAGCAATGAGACAGTTTCAAGACAAATTAAAAGGACACATTTGATAAATTAATACATTGAAAACTGTTTTCATAATTGTTTAGTATCGTACAAGGTTCATATATGATATAATTACAGACGTTATAGCAGATGTCTCTAATCAGTGAATTAAGAGTATAGCTGTTTACTTATCTTATTTTTTATACCTTAATTATATCACAGATTCAATAATTAATACTTTCTACCTTGTTATTTTCCTAGTGGTTGTCCATAGTACCAGAAGCCAACATAATATCTTGTCTAACCACTATTAATGCAAATCTTGCTTCTCATAGAATTATGCAGAAGCATGGCATATCTATCCTAACTGTACTGCTTATACACACACATCATGATTCTTCCTTTGTATACCCCCCTTTTTTTTTTGTCTAGACCTGTCAAAGATAGGCACTCCATTGTCATTCAACTAATTTAGGTGCCTGAACTCGGTGACACAATCCATCATAGTCCAGCATTTCGCAATAATAGTGAGTTATCTGAAGAGTTGTTGACTGTAGCCATATACAGCTCAACTTATTATTATGACCCCATGGTATATACCTCATTTTTATACTTTTCTGCTGGATGGTTAAAACCAAGATAGAGCAAGACCTACATACCAAAAAATGTAGTTTTTGTTTCTGATGAGGTCAATGAAGTCCCATCAGGGTTTATCTTTTAATCTGGTACCTTACTCTAAAGATCCTTTGTCTATGTCATCCATGTGGATGAGTCACAGCCAATGCTTGACCAGTTTGCTCTCTGTGAGCGCCTGAGAGAAAGTTTTGTCTCCATGTGACTCTTCCCAGGCAAACTATAGATCATCAATCTCTTTGCTCTGTACCTCCATAATCTCCTTGATCAGAAAATTTAGGGCACAGCTGAGTTTCATGATGTTACAGTACAGGTTCTCCTATGTCCTTAGTCTTTACTGACCTTGAAAGTCTAGGGCCAAAATGTTGGCTGGCCTTGCAGCTCTTCTAGCTCTCCAATTTTGATCTGTATAATTAGTTTGTTAACCATCCAGAACAAATCTGATTAGTACCCTGCAGCATATGCGGTTCAGTTTGCCCTATGTAACTCAATTCTTTTTAGTTGTTGTTGTACATTTCTACTTGTATTTCTTCTTTGGACTTTTTTTTAGGGAGACTATAGGATATTTGCACGTGTGTCTGGTTTATTTCACTTATGAATATATGTTCAAATGGCATCCACTTCAATACAAATGTTTTCAGTTTATCATTCTTTACAGCTGAGTAACACGCCATCATATAGAAATGCCACATCTTTTTCAACCATTCCTCATGTGGTGGACATCTTGGTTGTTTCCAAGATTTTGCTATCACAAATTGTGCTGCTATAAACAGGTACGCATATATCACTATGATATAATGTTTTCAGTTCCTCTGGGAAAATTCCCAGGAGGGGGATAGTCAGCTTGAATGGGATTTCCAGTCCTAATATTTTGAGGAGTGTCCATAATGATCTCCACAAGGGTTGTACCAGTCTACATTCTCATCAGCAGTGGAGAAGTGTTCCGTTTTCCCCACAATGTATCCAACATTTGTTGTTGGTTGATTTCCTTATGATAGCCATTCTTTCTGGAGTGAGATGATATCTGTGTTGCTTTTATTTGCATTTCATGAATGCCTAGCGATGTGGAGCATTTTTCCATATATTTATTGGCTTCTTTAATTTCGTCCTCTGAGAAGTGTCTACTAATCTCAGATGCTCATTTCTGAATTGGGTCTGTAAATTTGAGGCCCTAGTATATCTTAGTTTTTTATATATTCTAGACAGCAGAACTTTGTGTGATTACTTATTAGTTAGGATTTTTTTCAATATTTGTGGGTTGTCTTTTCTCTTTGTTGACAATTTCTTTTGACATGCAGAAACTCCTCAAGAAGAATTGATCCCAGTTGTTTATTCTTTCAAGTGTTTCCCATGCGAATTTATGTTTGTTTATGAACTCTTTAGCAGCCCCTATGTCTTCAAGAGTTCCCACTTTCTCTTCCAGGAGATAGAGTGTTTCTGTTCTGATGTTTAGATCTTTAATCCATTTTGACTTTAACTTGGTGCACGGTGATAGAGCAGGGTTAGTTTTAGTTTTTGGCATGTAGAAAGCCAAGTTTTCCAGCACCATTTGTTAAAGAGGCTATCTTTCTCCCAGTGAGCTTGTGTAGCCCCTTTGTCGAAGATCAGGTGGCAGAGTGTGTTTGTAGATGCCACTGCATCTTCTAATCTATTCCACTGATCCTCAGGTCTATTTCGTGCCAATGCCATGTTGATTTTATCACAGTGGCTTTGTAGTATAATTTCAAGTCAGGAATTGTGATGCCTCCTGCCTTGTCTTTATTGACCAAGATTGCCTTTGCTATTCTAGGTCTTTAGTGGTTCCAAATAAATTTTAGGATTTCTCTAGGTCTGGGAGGTATGTTGGTGACAGTTTGATAGGGATTGCATTAAATCTGTACAGCAGTTTTGGGAGTATGGCCATCTTCACGATGTTGGTTCTTCCTATCCAGAAGCATGGAATATCTTTCCATTTTGTGAAATCCTCTGTAATCTCTTTTCTGAGGATGTTGTAATTTTCTGTGAAAAGATCTTTGACTTCCTTGGTTAAGTGAATCCCAAGGTATTTTATTTTCCGCGATGCTATTGTAAAAGGTATTGTTTATATTGTTTCCCTTTCAGTATGCTTGTTATCTGTGTAGAGGAATGCTATTGACTTTTGAGTACTCATTTTGCATCCTGCTATGCTACTGAGTTTCCCTATCAGTTTTAGTAGTTTCTTAGTGGAATTTTTGGGGTCTTCCAAGTAAAGTATCATGTCATCTGCAAATAGTGATAATTTAAATTCTTCACCTATTCTTATTCCTTTTATTTCTCCCACTTTTCTAATGGCTGGTGCTAATTATTCCAAAATTATATTGAACAGGAGGGGTGATAGAGGACATCCTTGTCTTGTACCTGATTTAAGAGTAAAAGATTTCAGTTTTTCCCCATTTAGGATTATATTAGCTTTTTTTGGTTTGCCATAGATAGCTTTTATCAAGTTAAGGTAGACTCCATATATTCCAATTTTCTGTAGGACTTTGAACATGAATGAGTGTTGGACTTTGTCAAAATATTTCTCTGCATCCATTGAGATGATCATGCGGTTTTTAGATTTCAGTCTATTAATATAGTGTATTACATTTATAGGCTTTCAAATATTGAACCATCCTTGCATCCCTGGTCATGGTGTATGATCTTCTTGATGATTTGATGTATTCTATTTGATACGATTTTATTGAGGATATTTGCATCTAAGGTCATGAGGGAGATTGTCCTGTATTTCTCTTTTATGGTTGTGTCTTTCCTTCGATTTGGAATCAGTATAATACTTGTCGCCAGACATGATTTTGGGAGAACTGCTTTCTTTTCAACTTCATTTAAGAGTTTGAGGAGTGTAGGGATTATATGTACTATAAATTTCTTATAGAGTTCACCCATGAATTCATCAGGACTTGGACTTTTCTTTATCTGGAGGCTTTTTATTATGTTTTGTATTTCGTTGGCTGTTATTGGCTTGTTGAGAGTTGTATCTTCTTGGATGAGTTTTGGTAATTTGTACCTTGCTAAGACTCTGTGCTTTTCATCTGTGTCTTCTATTCTATGAGCATAAAAATTCTCAAAGTAGCTATTGACAATCTTCTGGATTTCCACTGGGTCTGTGGTGGTTTTACCCTTTCCATCTCTTATTGTTTGTATTTGAATTTTTTCTTTCCTCTTTTTGATGAGGTTAGCTAGAGGCTTATCAACTTTATTTAGTCTTTCAAAGAACCAGATTTTTGATTTGTGGATTCTTTCAACTGTTTTCTTCATCTCAATTGAATTAATTTCTGCTCTAATCTTCATGATTTCTTTCCATCTTTGCACTCTGGTTTCCCTTTCTCTTCTTTCTCTAGATGTCAGAGGTGCAACATGAAGGTGTTTATTTGTTCCCGTTTTGTTTTCCTAATGTGTGAAATCATAGGTATGATTTTCCCTCTAAGAACTGCTTTTATCATATCCCATAGATTCCTGTAAGTTGTGCTTGAATTTTCATTGAATTGTAGAGTTTGTTGAGTTTCTTGTTTAATTTCTTCTGTGACCCATTTTTTGCTAAGTAGGGTGTTGTTTAATTTCCATGAATTTAGCAGGTTTTTCTGGTTCTTTTGTTATTTAGTTCCAGTTTTATTACACTGTGGTCAGATAATATGCCTGGGATAATTTCTGTTTTCTTGCATATACTTACGCAGGACATCTGGACTCATATGTGGTCTGCTTTGGAAAATGACCCATATGCAGCTGACAAATATGTGTATTCAGCTGTGCTTAGGTGGAACATTCTGTATATGTCCAAGAGGTCCATTTGTTCCAAGCTTTGGTTCAGTTCTGCTATTTCCTTGCAAAGTTTTTGTCTGGTTGACCTATCTTTTTGACATAAGGGGTGTTAATATCTCCTGTTACGACTGTGGTGTTTGATATTAGGTTTTTCATGTCCATTAAGATTTGTCTTACATAGTTGGGTGCTCCTGTGTTTGGTGCATAGATATTTATGAGTGTTACCTCTTCCTCTTGAATTTTTCCCTTGACCAGTATATAGCGACCTTCTTTGTGTCATTTAATCATTCTTGGTTTGAAGTTGAGACTATCTGAGAACAGAATTTGTACTTCTGCTTTTTTCTGAAGTGCTGGGGCATGTAGAATTGTTTTCCATCCTTTGACTTTGAGCCTATGTGTGTCCTTTTGAGTTAAGTGTGTTTCTGGTATACAGCATATTGTTGTATTTTGTTTCTTAATCCAGTGTGCTAGTCTGGTTCTCTTTAATTTGTGAATTGAGTCCATTTACATTGATGGTTATAATTGATATGTATTGATTAATGGTTGCCATGGTATTTAGCTGCTGTTGTTTACTCCTTTGTATCCTGTGTTTAATTGTCTGTCCTGTTTAGTGGGTTCCTTCCATTCTCATTCGAGGAGGTCTGGTCATTGCGGTATCTCTCTAGAACATCTTTCATTAGCTTGTGAAGGGATAGCTTTGTCATCATGAAATTCTTTAATTGTTCTTTGTCATGGAAGTATTTCACATCTCCATGGAACTTGAAAGAGAGTTTTGCTGGGTATAATAGTCTAGGCTGGAATTTATTTATTTAAAATTTATGAGAGAGCTTTGGATATAGGTCAGTGGCATAGCACCTGCCTGGCAAGAGCAAAGCTTTGTTTTCAATCCTTGGTACCATAAATAAATAAGTAGACCTCAGATAATGCTTTTTTTTTTTCTTTTCAGTACCTAATCTTAGGGAGATTAATGTCCACTTGATTCATGTCCATATATATGTGTGTGTGTATATATATATATATATATATATATATATATATATATATATATATATATGACCCATGAAACCTTTTCATTTAAAAGATATTTTCTTTGTTGTAAAATATGTATCACAAAAAACAGCATTTTGACCATATGAAGTACAGTATACAGTTCAGAAGTCTTAAGTATATTTACACTGCAAGCCCTGAATGCTTTTCACATTGCAAAGCTAAACCTCTATGCTCATTAAACAACTCATATACACTCTAGGGATAGTTGTAAAGTAATAGATGAGAGGCTTTCTCTTCAAATAATGGTGGTTACTATAAATACAAGGTCATTCAGGGTGGAAACTACATGGGTCTAGAATGCTGCCCTGCTTCCGGAAGCGGGCCGGTTCTGGTTTTTTCATCATGAATGCATTTTGACTCTTTGTACCTGCTTTTTTCCTACTCTCATCCAGCCAAAATGATATATATTTTTTCTTTTTTATTGGAACTGGTGATTGAACTCAGGCCTCTGTGCTTGCCAGGGAAGTACTTATTTCAAGGAGCCATTCCCCTGCACCTTAAATTGATATTTCTAAAACCAAAATACATGTGTGAGTTGAAATCCTTTGGCTAAACATGATGGTGCATGCCTATAATCCCTACTCGCTGGGAGGATGAGGTTGGAGGATCACAAGTTTGAGCTGAGCCTGGATAATTCAGTAACTTAGCTAGACCCTGTACCAAAAATAATTCCCAGTAGGGGGATAGCCAGCTTGCATGGGATTTCTAGTCCTATTCTTTTGAGGAGTCTCCACACTGACCTCCACAATGGTTGTACCAGTCCACATTCCCACCAGCAGCGGAGAAGTGTTCCCTTTTCCCCACAACCTCTCCAACATTTGTTGTTGGTTGATTTCCTTATGATAGCCATTCTTTCTGGAGTGAGATGGTATCTCAGTGTTGTTTTTATTTGCATTTCATGGATGGCTAGCGATGTGGAGCATTTTTTCATATATTTATTCGCTTCTTTAATTTTGTCCTCTGAGAAGTGTGTATTCATCTCAGATGCCCAAAAATAAATAATGAATAAATAAATAATGAGGGGGAAGACCCTAGATTCAACTTCGGTTCTTCAAATAATAATGATGATAATGATGATGATGATGATGATGATGAAATAGGTTAGTCTATAGCCTATAATAGCTCCATATATAGCGCTCTGGCTCAATCACTCTCTCTCTCTCTCTCTCTTTTTTTTTTTTTTTTTTTTTTTTGGCAGAACTGGAGATTGAACTCAGGCCTTTGCACTTTCCAGGGAAGTGCTTATTCCATTGAGCCATCTCCCTGGCCTTAAATAGTGTTTTTTGGCTGAACTGGGGATTGAACTCAGACCCTTGAGCTTGCCATGGAAATGCTTATTCCACTAAGCCATCTCTAGTTCAATCTCAAGATTCCCTTACCATCACCTTAGCAAATTGAAAGAAAGAAAGAGGGTCAGGGGAATGGCTCAGGCGCCAGGGATGTGGCTCAGAAGAGTAAGTGCTTGCCTGGAAAGCAAAAGGACCTGAGTCCTTTACTCCACAGTTCCACCAAAGAAAGAAATGAAAGAAAGAAAGAGAGAGAGAGAGAGAGAGAGAGAGAGAAGGGAGGGAGGGAGGGAGGAAGGAAGGAAGGAAGGAAGGAAGGAAGGAAGGAAGGAAAGAAGGAAGGAGAGAGAAAAAGGAAGAAAGAAATAAAACCTTTAGAGGATCTCAGGTGTTCTGAGAATGCCTTGCAAATTCTAAGTACCTGCAGTCTCTGGTTGCAGCCTAATTTTTGGGTTTCATTTTTGGGTGTGCTCTATTTTTTATCAGTTGAGCCTCATGAACAATAAGTTTCTTGGACACTGGCCCTGCTCTCTACATGCAACTTTCTGTTACAAACATCCATAAGATGAAGCTCTTTGCTAGTCCTCTCTGCTTAGATCACTTCCACAAAGTTCTGAGAGTTTAAGCATTTCTTACGATTAATTAAAAATGACCATGTAGGAGTGGATCTCTGTTATTCTACATTACATTGCCAGTTGGAGTTAGATAGCTATTGATACTTTCATAGAATGTGTTATGAATCAAAGAAACACAACATAACTAGTTATAATGAGTGAGACTACCAAGTTTCAATGAGAATTACATCAATAAGTATAATACGAAATGATTTTATATTTGTGTAAACACCAAGGACTGAAGCTCTGCTAGAACTGGATTTATAGTGAGGTAACTGATCTGTTTTTCTAGGAATAAAAGTGTTTTCAATCCAGGTTTCTGTCTTTGCAATCTTTTTTTCTCTTCCTAGTGCATCAATAACCCATCAGATTTTGGTACTCTAAGTTCTAAAGAGAAGCGTCTGTCTGCACCCTTTGGAAAAGTAAATGTCTTCCCTGAAAATCAAAGCCAAATGCTCCTCAGGGAGCTGCAATGTGACTTTTGTGTCAATGGGTGAAAGAAGTTGAAAGTGGCCCAATAGATGAAACCAGTAGATCAGAATTCCAGAGCGCACCACTCATGCTAAGCTTCCCTGCTCTGGTACTCACTGTACCTGAGCATGCAGCGATGGAGGCTGAGGCAGCTGAGCCAGTTTTCCCTGATATTAGTGTTCAATTCCAGGGGATGTTGGTTGAGCAGCCCAACTGTAAGACTGTAACAGGCCTAAGCCAATGGACATGAAACAGGAAGCAGCTGAGCAATTCATTCTGTCTAAATCAGAACAATAACCATTGTTTTTCCACTACCTTTCTTCCTTAAAAACCTTGGTTTTTGCATGTTACTGGATTGAATATCCCTGAGGTCAAGCTTCTGAAATAGTAGGCAATGCCACTGAGTTTTGATGCCTCTTTTCCTGAGTGTGAATGATAGTGATTATCATCTAGACAAACAACACCAAAATATCTCCACAGACAAAACCTGCAGGCCAAAACTGAGGTTTACTACACTAACTAGGACTTGTTAGAATGGAGTCCCTCTCCACAGAAAGAGGAGATTGAGGGGTTTATCATATTAATACTGTATTAGAGATGATCAAGTATTTTTTTTATTCCCCCCAAAAAATTAACTGAGCCTTGGCAACAATATTAAAATAGTTTAGTCATTATTATCAACTGTTTTCATGTTTTTATTTTGACTTACTTTTAGAACAGGTATCTACCTCAAAGATACTATGTGATGTTTATCAGAATAGTTTAAATTCATGGAGACAAAGAGGCAAAGAGAGAACCAGGACTGTCATCTTTGGGCCATGAGCTATAACTATTTGATTTATACTTGCAGAGGTGATTGCCAGTTACCATGGTGGTTAAACCACATCAAAAAGCATGACAGATTCCTGGAAAGTAAAAATAAAAACTCATTTCTAATTAAACATAAAATAGATGGAACTATAGATTTTAAAGGACTTTAAAACTATAATTTATGTGTTAATCCACAGTAATTAATTACTAACTTTTGAAATATTTAAGAAGAGAACCAGAGGCTATTTTTCTCCACTAAGTTATTACTTCAATCCAATGATTAAAAAAAAAAAACCTGGGACTAAGCTGGGCAAGGAGTGATAATATTTGGAATAATTAAGATTTATTTTTGACAATTTGTTCTCATGATTTTTATGCATAAAGGATACTCTTGCTCATAAAGAATTACATCAGTGTACTGTGGTTTCCCATAGTGCTTTTCAGGAGCTTATTAAGCTTAAAGATTTGCCAGACATAATGGTGCATGCCTGTAATCCCAGCACTCAGAGGGGCTGAGGTAGGAAGCTTGCTGAAAGTTTGCTGTGCTATATAGTGAGCTCAAGAGCAGTCTGAACTACATGGCAAGAACTTGTATTTGAAAATATAAAATAAAAGTTTACTTTTATTTTATTTTATTGAAAGAGAAATGTCAATGAGTCAGTTTTGAAGCTGATTAATAGGACAGTTTCAATAATTAATACATTTTACACTGCTATCTTCCGAGTGGTCATCCACAGTACGAGAAGCAGATAGGATATCCTGTCAAAACACTATTACTATCAATCTTTCTTCTCATAGAATTGAGCAAGAGTAGCTGCATATCTATCCTAACTATTCTGTATATACAAATGCAAAATGGTCTTTCCTTTGTATCCCCTTTTTCTTTGTTTAGTCCTGTCAGAGATGAGTATTCTAATGGCATTTAAATATTATAAATGCTTGAATTCAGAAAAGCACTTCACCACGGTCCAGCAGTCCACAACAGTAGTGGGTTATCCACAGAAGTTGTTGACTAGAGCCATTTACAGCTCAGCATATTAACATGCCTTTACTTTATATACCTCCGTTTTCTACTTTTCTTCTGGATGGTTAATACCAAGATAAAGCAAGATTTATATAACAAGAAATGTATCTTTTTATCTAATAAGATCAGTCAAGTCCCTTCAGGACTTACCCTGAGACCCTGTACTGCAGCTTGTAGATCCTTTGTCAGTATCAGCCACGTGGATGAGTCATGGCCATTGCTCATCCAATTTGCTCTCTGCGAAAGCCTGAGAGAATGTTTTCTCTCCTTGTGACTCTCCTTAGGCACACTATACCTCATCGATCACATTCCTCTGTGGCTCCATAATCTCTTGATCAGAAAATTTGGGGCACAACTCATGTACATGATGTTACAGTACAGGTTCTCCTATGTCCTGAGTCTTCACTGACCTTGAAAGGCTAGAGTTGGCACATTGACTACCATCATTTTCAAGCCTGTTGAAGACTAGTTGAACCGAAGTTGACATCTACAGATCAAAAACTGGAGAAAAGGAAGGGCTGCAAGGTCAACCAACATTTTGGCCCTAGCCTTTCAAAATAAAAGTTTTGACCCCAAAATAAAAGATTAAGTTAAAGATGTTGATCTGGAGTCAGTGTGCCAACCCCAAGTCCATGGTATCTAGTGCAATAGGCTAATCCTTCTTAGAGGCCCCAGCCCATCTCTCCAGACTTTGCCATCTACCTCTCAGTTGTTACAGTTAGTTGAAGACTTTTTAGTCCAGTTTGGATGAAATCTCAAATAAACAAAGTGCTGCCACCTGGAGGCAAGGGGTTTTCTTCATTCAGCCCTATATCTACAGCTCTGCATACTGAGGGTCAGCACTTCTTGAGCTCTTGGGGCTGGCGTTTCAGTGATGCAGCCTCCACCAGAGTTTAGCTGTTCTTAGTTGCACTGAAGCCGACATTTCTTGGCTCCTGTGTGATGCTGAGTGATACTTAGGGTGACTTCTGCAGCCTTTCTCGGATCATCTACTCCTAGCCTTTGTGTTGTGTTTCACTATGGAGGCTAACTTTAGTTTTAGTGATTTGTCTCCTCCTCTTCCAGTGACCCCACACTTTCTGTGTTCAGCCACATATGGCTATCTCCTCCTCCACTCGTGGCTAAGGGCTCTGGTTTTAGTTTTAGTCTTCTGGCCACCACTAACCTTGACTACACCTCCACTACAGGAGTGGCCTAGGCTTCTGTTCATCTTTCTCTCATGGGTCCGTACCCTGCCTGGGGCTTGGCCTTTGCCTTTACCTTCTCTCAGACTTTCAGTTTTAAACTCTGCCTGAACCTTGATGGCTGAATGGGACCTAAGTCCAGCATCAGCTTAGATCTGGCCTTCTTCAGAGGGCTCTATCCCTTTCTGGAGCCATGGATGCTTACACAGAAGAGGAGCAGTCTGCAAGCACAGTCCCCTGAAGTACACAGGCCCCTCTTTAGGACATTTGAAAGACTGTCCAAGGGGTGATGTCACTGGGAGGGCAGAATCATCCAGAACAGCATGGTGGCATCCTATGGGCTGAGTCATTTTCAAGCTTGTTGCAGAGTATCTAGGACCCCCAATTGTCACCATGAAAGCTTCTCCCACAGTTCTTACAAGTCCATAGAAGCAGTGGGAGCAAAAAATCACTGCTGTCACTTCTGTGGTTGCCACAGGAAAAACTGAAGGATGTCCATGGAAAAGGAGGGGAGGGGCCTGGATTCGAGTTTCCTTACCGTCCACATTATACTCCACTGACTCTAGGAAGCTGGGCACTTTGGGTTCTATCTTAGACTTCTTCAGTCGCTGTCTTTATGCCTGACACACGCAAGAACTGAAGTAAGTTTATAAAATACATTAGCAATTCTGTAACTCTTCCCAGTAGCAAGAACATATAGCACCATCAAAACAAGATGAAATAATTTATGTATTGTGTATAAGGAAATTCTTTGTGAGCTCTTTCTTAAATTGTGCAGTGGGGATTATACTAGATGAAAGCCTTTTTTCCTCTCAGGCTCTGTCTGGGCTTGTGGTTGAACTGGATAAAAGACATGAGAAACACAAGCAAATTTTATCTAATGTTAATATATTATGCATTCAGAAAGTCCCTCATGTACAAAAAGTGAAAATTCCAAAAGGTGCTAGACCTGAGAGCATCTCTACCAAGTTGTGGAAGGTCATCTAGACAGAAGAAAATGGGTATTGGGCTGAGAAGTAAATGGTGAGAAGATGCCTAACAGATAAGTCAGGGGGACTAGTGAAAGAACATTTAATTAAGTAGGTTGGTATGTACAGGGTCATCCCAGCTTTGACCCTTCATTGTCATCGTGTCTTCTTTTCCTTCTCCTTCTTCTTGGTACAAGGTGTGTAACTGGTGGGAACTTTTATATTCTGAATTTAGACAAAAGGAGGGAAATATGTTTTCCTATGTCTTCTTTTCCTTAAGGACCATAACACTCAAAATAATAGATTTGCCAAAGTATCATGTTTCAGAATGGTTTGCCCTGATCTCCTCCAGGGTAAAGTCACTGAATCCAAAGGGCTCTTTTAACATTAAATGAGATAATGAAAGTAAATCAAGTTCATTGTTCATTATCCAATAACACTTCCAGCCTTCCTCTGTTGTCATGTTTTCAACTTTGTATCATAAGCTCAGCAAATTAGATTTACCTGCTTCCACAATATATCCATTCAATGATCATTTTTGTTTGCATCTTTCATTCAAATAACTTTAGTGAAATGGACAATAGATACATGTGACTTTAACCTCCATGCTCTGCATTCACTCTGGCCCTCCATACAACATTCTGAAGCTGTTTCTGAACAAGGGAAGTGGGCTCTCATGCTTTGTTTTGTAAAGCCCTCCAGTTCTTTGTTTACCTTTAGAATAAAGTCAATGCTTGCAAAGGCTCTGCCAGACTCCTAGCTTAACACTAGTCTTACTAAACAAAAAGTGCAAAGAAAGCAAGAGTACAAAATCAACACCCACTTTAGGGATTTTTCATTGTTTGCATGGAATACTGTATGCAGCTTATATTTCTTCATTTTATTCAGATCTTTATACAAATACTGTCTCATAAGAGTTCCTTGATTATCTACATTAAAATTATATATTGCTTTCTTTTTTAATTTGTATAATTAATTTTGACATGATACATTATTATTTATTATATTATCTATTTATTTTATTTATCTATTTTTATTTTCACTGCCAGTATATAGGATCTAGAAAGGTATATAGGTCTGTTTTCTAATTTATAGCAAGTATCTAAAATATAGTTAATCATATAAATTTACTAATATGGTATGAGGGTCTGTGTGTCCCTAAATTACTATTAATATTTGTGTTTATATTTGGGTGCTCTAATATTAAGTGTACATATATTTACAGTTGTCATTTCTTCTTGATAAATTGATGCTCTTATTATATATAATGTTCTCATTTGTCTGTTTTTAACTTCTTTGAATTTTAAATCTACTTTAACTGATATAGTATGACCAGTCCTGCTTCCTTTTGGATCCTACTTACATGGAATATCTTTTCTATCTCTTAAATTTTCGTCTATTTACTAGTTTGCATGTGTTCTAAATGAGCTTGTTGAAAGAATCATATGGTTGATAAATAAGTCTTGAATTTTTTAATCCATTTAGTCATTTAGTGTCTTTTTATTAGATACTGTTTACACTTAAAGATAGTTATAAGTAATGTCTTGCTACTTCCATTTTGTTAGCTATTTTCTAATGTTTTCATTATTCCTCTCCATCTCTCTCTCTTTTTATCTTCCATGTGAATTACTTTATGGCATAACACTTCCTGGCATTTTGCTTACAGGAGTTTGAATTTTTTTGTTACAAAAGATCTATAACTTTTTTCTATTATACATAGTACAAGTGGTATTCACAGGACAATTATCATAAAGATTTGAACAGAAACAAAGAAGAAAAGAAAAATTCTAATAAAATGCTCTCTATTTGAATTCTATTTTATCTTATAATTTGAATTTTTCCTGTCTGTAGTAGATGTTTCTATATTTCCTGTTAATATATTCTATTACCATAGCTGTTATTTTCAATTATTTTCCTTAACAACAGCAAAGGTTCATGTGTTTACAGTTAGAATATTCTCAATTATTCTGATAGTTTCTTCTGGTAATGAATTTTGCATCTACCTAATTTTTGATTCTATTATTCAGCATCTCTTTCTGTGTATGGACCCTCCTTTAGGAGTTCTAACAGGACAGGTCTGGTGCTAACAAACTTTCATCTTTTGTTGGAGAGTATCTTTCTTTCACTTCTAAAGGATGGCTTTGCTGGATATAGTATTATTGTGTTGTTTTTCTTCGGTTCTATGGATATGTCATTCCATTCTCTCCTGGTCTTTAAAGTAACAGAGAACTATGAAGTTTTGTGTGTTATTTATTTTCTCTGGATGATTTGAAATGTGTGTGTGTGTGTGTGTGTGTGTGTGTGTGTCCCTGGAATTGGGAGCTTGCACTTACCAGCAGGCTTTGCTATATCCCTAGCCCCTATCTCTTTCTGCTTTGAGAACACTCTTTTAAATCTTAGTTTTTGAGAACAAAATTATAATATTTCTTGGGGTAGTCATGGTTTACTTGAGTGTAATTCATAACTTTCTCATACTAACATAATTGAATCCTTGTTGTGATTCAAATTGGAATTACTTCAAGTATTGACATGTTAAAATGTAAGTATCTACCAAATATGGAAAAAGAACTAAAAATATTTAAAAATATGAATAAAAAGTTACATATTTGTACACATTAATTTAGAACTAACTATATGCAGCATTGTAGCAGGGTAGTTAGTGACATTTTTATTTCTTGTCTCTTTTTTCATTTATTACCATTAAAAACAAAAGACACAAAAAAAACACTTCCATGAAATAGTCTGGCCATAATTGTTATATCATGAAAAGCAGTACGTATCTAGAAGACCAGAATGACAGCTGTGGAGCACCAGGCTTGTTCAGAGAAGTAATTCTATTTTTCAATTAATTTTATTGAGAAAAAAATGAAATGAGACAGCTTCAGAACAGGTTGTTAGGAGAGTTACAATAATTAATACATTGCATATTGTTGTAGTTGTCATTCATAGCACAGGATGCAGACATGATAACCTGTCCAAACACTATTAGTGAAAAATCTTTCTTCTTGTTGAATTAAGAGAAAGTAGCTATACATCTATCCTAACTATTTTGTATATGCAAATACAAAATGGTCCTTCACTTGTATCTTTTTTTCTTTAGTTTTGTCAGAGATGGGTATTCCATTGTCATCCAAATATTGTAGGTACATGAATTCAGCAAAATATTCCAATGAAGTCCAGTAGTCCACAATAGTAGTGGGCTATCCGTAGGACTGGAAATGTCTGAATCTAATGACTTGAGCCTTCCACAGCTTGGCATATTAACATGGCTTCACTTTTCATACCTCATTTCTATACTTTCTGCTGGATAGTTAAGACCAGGATAAAGCAAGACCTATATAACAAATACTGTAGCTTTGTATCTGACAGTGTCAGTCAAGTCCCCTTAGGATTTATCCTGAAACCCTGTACCTCACTTTGCAGATCCTTTGTCAATGTCAGCCAAGTGGATAAGTCACAGACATTGCTTGACCAATTTGCTCGGTGGAAGCCTGAGAGAAAGTTTTCTGTCCATGTGACTCTCCTTAGGCACACTCTACATCATTGATCACATTCCTCTGTGGCCACATAATCTCCTGGATCAGAAAATTTGGGATACAACTGAGTTACATGATGTTTCAGTACAGGTTTTCCTATGTCCTGAGTCCAAACTGACCTTGAAGGGATAGGGCCAAAATGTTGGCTGTCTTTTTCTTTAATTTTTGTCTGCAAATTTAGGTTGTTAACCTTCCAGAACAGAAGCTTCTTGTTGCCCTGTAACGTATGCAGGTGGGTTTAAACTCACTATCTGAATATCAAACCTCTTAGGCAAAAAAAGTGGAATTACTTCTTTGAACAAGCCTTCTGCTCTGCAGCTGTCACATCCCATTGGACTCCATGCTGAACAGTTACACTTTCAGTGCTCTTGCAAGATTTCAGTAAGTGTTCTTAGTTCTTTTTTTATCATTTTTTCTTTTTATTCCATCTGAATAGACATTTTTATATAGACTGTCTTGGAAAATCACTGATTAGTTTTTTGTTTCATCAATCCTGTTCTTAGTACTTATACCTATTATAACATTTTAAAAGTCAGGGACACAGTAGGTTTTCTTAAAAAAAAAAAAAAAAAAAGGCCTACTTCAATCTCATTGTTAGCTTTCTCAGGTTTGTAGCACCTTATTTTATCTGTTAGGAGAACTCTTGGTTCCTTTAAAGTTCTTCATGTTTGTCAATGTAGAACAATATTTGTACCTCTGAGGTTTAGGAATTTACCTCATTCCTCAACTTATTCTTTTGGTCCTGTCCTTCCAGAAATTTCCAGCAAGCTATTTATAGTATTTTATGTTGATCCTGTAGTCACTGCTAGGATTCCCTCACTAGACCGTGCCCTATCTGGAGGTTTGCTATGAACCCCCCATCTTTTGTTTTCACTGTTTCAGCACTGGAGTGTACCCCAGGCCAAAGTTTCTCTCAACTGTGTTGGCTGTTGAAGTGTTTTTTTGAAAGGATGGGAGGTGAGAATGTGATTCCAGAAAGGGCTGCTCACCCCCACAAGCTCCTACATGGAGCTGGAGTAGCGTTGGGCATCTCCTTCATGCCACTGGACTATCACTGGGGTTGTGGTATATTGCCCAGTACCAGAGCTTCCTGTGTAGGGTCAGCCTTAGATGTTGGGCAACTCCTTGGAGTCTAACTCTTTCTGCTCCAAAGCAATACCTTGCTCCATGCTGTGCTGCTTGGGCTTAGTTGGAGATTGGTCAAGACTTTCCATGACTGCCACTGGGTCACTTCAGAGCAAACAGTCCTCCCAGACCAGTATAGTATAAAGTGGAACCACAGCTCTTGCTGGTGTGGTGAGCTAGGTACTGAGCTTCAGTTCTGATCCAAGACTGCAGCTGTCAGCTGCAGGTGAAGCATCCAGAGCACAAGTTCATCTCACTCTGACTGCAGGTCACCCCCTAGCAGGAGCACCAGGGTGTGTCCAAAAGTTTTGTCCTAGCACTTGGGGAGAACAGAGGCCAACAAGAGACGGTCGTGATGGATGTTCTTGACCTGTGTTGACCTCCAAATAAAGTTCCATGTTCACTTCATTGTCTGATTCATTGTCTGACCTTTCAGTGGTCCTCAGTAGCAAATTCCAGGCCTGGGCTTAATTTCTTTCCCCTCCTCTAAGCAAGGAGCATCTGTGTGTGTGTGTGTGTGTGTGTGTGTGTGTGTGACTGGGTTTACCTTTGATTCAAACATTCTGGCCTCCCAGCTTTCTTCAAGGTGTGGTCTCTTATTATCATGCAAATATAGTTCCTTGCTCTTTTATTTGATGTTTTTATTTTGCTTTTTTTTTTTCCTCCTGGAAAAGTAGCTTTATGTGTGAATGATTGCTCCCATGGATGCTTTCACCGGGATACAGTTGTTAGAGGGTGTTACTTCCTGACCAGCTAGCTTAAACCAAATTAACAAAGCCAACAATAACAACAAAAGCAGACAAAAATAAATAAACTAAACCCCAGAGTAGCTTATATAACACATATACAAAAGTTAGAAAAGTTGGCAGTAGTAAAATACAAGGAGGAAAAAAAAAAAAAAACCTGTTCCTAGTGAATGATCCATTTTAAAAGATAAATTAAAAGCATTTAAAGTGTCCATAGTATTCAATACACCATGTTCTAGAAGTCAATTTTGCAGAAATTTCATTCAAGTGGGTAAAACACATATATAGACATTTATGTTAACATTTTGTGATAGGAAAAAATCAAGACAAATTTGGGTAAAGAATGAAAGGATACTATTTTGGATAAAGGAAAATATAGGGAATATAAAACTTCCTAACTTTGAGAAGTACACATACACACTCAGATGCTACTACACAATTAGGTGAATAAAATTATATTCCAAAAGTAGTGTAAAATACGACCATTTTTACTGGCCATCCTAACTGTACAGGTAAAATCAGACACAGGTCTGTACTGGGCCTGCCTGCTGTGTTTTACAGTTCTAGACTGGTAATAATAGTACCACAACTGACAGCATTAAGAACATTCCTTAATTCCAAGTCTAGAGTTAGTTCAGTTCCAGTTTCCCGCCTAGAATAGCAAAGATTAAAGAAAAAGAATTTCTAATGATCACATTTATCATACAGACTTTGTACCTGTATGTGGTATATCTTAATTCCTCATTTATTTCCATTCTTATATCCTTCCCTCAAACTCTCTTCATTGTATATATTTAAAATGTACAAATAAATTTAATTAGAAGTGAAAAAGAAAGAATGTCTAATACAGAACCGAAAGGTTAAATAGAGAAAGCAGACATGGTCATCTCCACTTAAGAGATGACCTTATCATCTAGAGATCTTTTTGAGATTTAGTTCATTAGCAAGGCTTTCTTTGCTTCTGTAGTTATGGCAGACTAATAGAGGGCACCTTACATCAACAGCTGAATGAGTGTTGAAAAAGGGAAATGGGCAAAAAAGAAAGACCGTGTGGGTTCTGTTAAAAATATATTAATGTGCTGCTTGTGAAATGAACAAATAAAACAAATCGCCACAGAAATTTGAAAGGCAGGAAGTCATTTGGAAAAGAAATACATTCACGTCAAATACAACCAAACTAACATTAGTGTCTGGTAAACAAGGCACTGGAGACAGAAAAGAACATATTATACAAGGAATGTTATTTTATAATAATGAATAGAACAGCCAATGGAGGCTATATGGCAATGTAATTATTATATAAATTGACGTATCAAATCTTACAATGTAAAAACACATAAAATAACAGAATAAATATATGTACAGTAGGAGGAGGAGTTTGACTACCATCAACTCTGTCGCATAAAATTAATAAAAACGTCATAGTTTAAAACAACCCCTTCATATCTATAATGCTTTGGTCAAGGGTGATATAGCTTTCTGAAATGAGAACTATTCTACTTCAAATTCTATTTGTTCTATGTCTTTGTCAAGATGTGTTAATGTCAGTTTTAATTGTAAGGAATTGAAAATACATAGGAGTAACACTTGAGCTTCCATTTTATACTTTTCTTTTTTGCATTCTTTTTTTATTATTGATGACACCAAACACACTTTCATATATTTAGTTTTTTCATATATTTATTGATGACTTGGCTTTACACGTCTTGGAAATTCTTCTTCAAATAATTCAGACACCATTAATTGGACATCTCATTTTATGGATGTACACTCGGTAAGCACACACTCAATTTCTGAGATGTGCCACAGGTCCCCTTTCTCCCTTTCTAAACATGACCCTAAGCAGGAGTACTCATTTGGAAAATTGGTGCTGCAAACAGTGGACAGCACTTTCCTTGATGTCCTTCAGCGGCATCTGCTGCCTTATCACTTGAGGTAAGACCTCTCTGCCTAGAATAATCCCAACACATTAGAATCGTACATGTGATCTCAGTACACTCTCTAATGCTCTAATCAATATGCAAAGGAAGCAAACTAGCACCATCCTGAAATGAATCCAAAAACTGGCTCGAACAACTAATTAGCATTAAAACAAAATCTTACGAATGTAAAAATCATACTGATTAAACTTACTCTCTTCCAAATGTAGATGATAGGTATGAAACTGTAAAATATTTGACACAGGTACACTCACCTCACTGTCCGTCATGCTGAGGAGGTGAACACAACATTGTTTCCTGTGTTCCACCAGCACAGGTACTGAGATGTAAAGCCTGACACTGTTGTTCTGAGGTACATATTTTCTTTAGAAAAGCACTATCAGGGTGTTTTTTACCCACCATGATGCCTCTTTAATTGATCAGCAAGGATCCCTGAGGGAGATGAAGTATATTCAGACTCCATCAGAAGGGAAAACATAATGTGACTGGGAATGCTTGGAAATATGCCTCTGGCCAATTGAATACCTTTACAAACAGGACAAAAAGGAAAGGTGCTCTGGAAGAGGGTATTCCCAATGAAAAGATAGTAATAATAAAAACTGATTTTTTTTTGAAGTAGTGGGAATTGAACTTTTGTACTACCTCACACTTATTACCACTGAGCTGCATAATCAACCCTAATGTCTATTCTCTCAAAAATTATGCATGCATTTTACAGAACTGGAGCTAACATGGTTAGGATACACACAGAAAATAAAATAAAGGAAATATGTCAATGTATGCCTGAGAAAATAAATGTGTTACTTGTTTCTTCCAAATAATAATTCCATCTTCAAATATTGTAAATATTAACTGATGATATAACACAGTTGTGTCATAGTTTGTTTTTTTCCTTTCAAACTCTTACTTTTTATTTTTAAAAAATGAAATGTGACATACAGGAAATTATTTGTTTCAATTCACAATCTGGTATGGACAGATTAGGGAAGCTGAGCAGAACAGCAGGATTGTATGCACAGAGGGTGCATTTCTCTTCCCTCTCACATGGTTTCACTCACACACACACACACACTCTCTCTCTCTCTCTCTCTCTAATACATACACAATGAAAAATGTGCATAAGGGATTCTCAGGGGAGAAAGTGTGTAAGAAAGCTGATTTACTCATCTTAAAAAAAGGCAAATAAAACTCTAATCATGAGCAATTCTCAACATCAGCATATTGTTCTGATTATGCAGACAATAGAAGGAGCTACAAGATTGGGGAATGGTTGTTGAGCGAGTAGAGCTTGGGCACACTGGATTTGGAGATATTATTTTTCCACTAAAATATTTTTAAGACAAACTGGCTATTGGAAAATATGCATTGTACCTGTTTAACAAAAATGAAGCATGCTCCCAAATAACATTTCACAGAATTACTAAATATAACCACTATAATTTCACTAAATACAATTTGGATATTGTGTAATTCTTGTTTAATTTCATCTGTGATGCATTGGTTGTGGAGGAGGCTGTTTTTTATTTTCCATGTATTTATGGGGTTTCTGTGACTTCTTTTGTCATTTATTTCCAGTTTCATTGCATTGTGGTCAGGTAGTATGCATGGGATACTTTCTGTTTTCTTGCATATACTTAAGCATGACCTATGGACTAGTATGTGGTCTATTTTAGAAAACGTCTCACGTGCAGCTGAAAAAAAATGTGCATTCAGCAGTGGTTGGGTGGAACACTCTGTATATGTCCACTAAGTCCATTTATTCCAAGTTCTGGTTCAGTTCTGCTACTTCTTTGCTATTTTTTTTTTTGTCTGCTTGACCTATCTTTTTGAGATAAAAGGGTGTTAAGGTCTCCTGTTAAGACTGTTGTATTGGATTTATATTTTTTCATATCCATTAAGATTTGTCTTATATAGTTGGGTGCTACTGTGTGTGGTGCATATATATTTATGAATGTTATCTCTTCCTCTTGAATTGTTCCCCTAACCAGTATATATTTGCCTTCTTTATTTCATTTGATCATTCTTGGTTTGAAGTTGAGACTGACTGGGAACAGGATTGCTACCCCTGCTTTTTTCTGAGGTGTTGGGGCATGTAACATTGTTTTCCATCCTTTGACTTTCAGCCTATGAATTACTTTATAAGTTATGTGTGTTTCTTGTATATAGCATATTGTTGGATTCTGTTTCCTAATTCACTGTGCCAGTCTACTTCTGTTAATTGGTGAATTCAGCCTATTTACATTGATGGTTATAATTGAGAAGTTTTGATTTATGATTGACATCTTATTTACCTGCTATTGTTAACCCATTTTTCTCCTGTGTTCAAATGTTTGCCCTTTTTCATGGGTCCTTTCTTATCTCTTTTGTGAAATTCTCATCATATTGGTCCCTCTCTAGAACATCTTTTAGTAGTCTGTATAGTGTTGGCTTTGTCATCATGAAATTCTTTAGTTGTTCTTTGTCATGGAAGTATTTCACTTCTCCATCAAACTTGAAAGAGTTTTGCAGAGTATAGTACTCTGGGATGGAATTTGTTTTCATAGAGGGCTTGAAGTACTTTGCTCCATGATCTTCTTGATTTCATGGTTTTTGAAGAGAAGTCTGCTGTAATTCTGATGAGTTTTCCTTTAAATGTGATTGGTTTCTTTTTTCTACAAGCTTTTAGTATATTGTTCTTGTGCTGGATCTTGACTATTATATGTCTTTGGGTGTTTTTAATTGGGATGATGTTATTTGGAGTTCTATATTCTTTCGTTAACTGAATCTCAGATTGTTTCCCCATATTTGGAAAGTTTTCTTTCATTATTTCTCCCCAAATTCTTTTTATATTATTTGTACTGACTCCTTTCTCATTGATGCCTATTAGTCTCATGTTGTTCATCTTTTCATCATCTTGCAGATGTGGAATTATTTTTCCCTGCATCCTAGTTTTTTTTAAGAGATCCTTTTTTTTTAACCTTTCACTAGCTGTGACATTGTCTTCAACATCTAAAACTATATCTTCACTGTCAATAAAATGCTTTTGCAGCCTTGTGATTGAGAATTTAAGTTCTTCTGTATTTCTTTGACTCTGCTTCATATATGATCTATTTCTTTCCTCATTCAAGGATTTCATCATCTTTCTATTCTCCTCTAATTTTCTTTATCAGTGTCTTCTTTAGAAGCAGTTATTAATTCTTTCATTATATTTGTCCTTTTTTTACTTCAGAGGTTATTTCTGATGTGATTTTCTCTATACCTTTCTGCATTTTTTTTAACTTCAGACCCTATTAATTCAGAGATTTCTTTTTTATTTCAGAGGTTATTTCTGATTTCATTTCCTCTATTCCTTTATGCTGCTGTTTGTTTATTTCAGATGCTATTAATTCAGACATTTCAGTTGGGTGATTCCCAATTTCTTTTGTGCTCTCTCCTGAATTTATTCTGGGGGGTTGGGGCCTAATTTGGAACTACATATTTAGTTAAACAATTAGATACCAAAACATCAATAGAGAAAATACTTCTAGTCTAGTCAGAGAATGCTGTCATTAATTTGAAGGAATTTACACATTTTTGTACCTGAGTCTAACTCATATCACACAATGAATGATGGGTTCCAATGATCAGGAATGAAACAATCCAAATAACTGATGGAAATATTAATTCTTTGGAACATCCTTCTGGTTAATAACTTTTACAATACTTAAAGAACTTAGAAAATTGAAGAATATGAATAATTGGGGTCATTGCTCATATAAGTCTGAAAGGCTGCAGAACTCACATAAGTCTAGAGATTCTTCTGGTTTTGTTGCTGCAAGCCAAGAAGTAGTGTTAGTAATTACTAGGAGTACAGGAGACTGTAGCACAGAATACTGTGATTTATAGGCTTTACTGGTAATTTGGATGAAACATGACCCAAGTGCAGAAAGATGCATTCACAGGAGTTAGACAAATGAGATTTGGCAAATGTTGATATTGAGGAGTTAAATGGATTTATCTTAAGAGATTTTGTGAGAAATAGCTCATGCCCCTGAGCTGTGCTGTGACCATAGACAAAGTTTATTACTTTGATCAAAGAACACTATTTTTCCTCAATAAGTTCTCTTTAATAAATTAGATCTGTAGAATATGATATGTTAGGCAGCAAATACTCCTTTACTGAAAGTAAACAGTAATGTACCTTCTTCCTCATACTACGGAGTAACTCAGAGTAGAAACTGTGTTGACAGTTTTAAATATACCTGTACTCATCATAACAGATTAGGGTGTTTCAAGACCATACTTAAAATGAGTAAATTTTTGTTCAAAGATATTATTTCCATTGCTCCGTATTACAACAAGAGCAAATGGAGAAACATCCTTGTGATAGCAAATGTAATATTTTTCTGCTGCATCTTTCCTCATTTTTATGCCTGTAGCTTCCAATCAAAGAGCGCTCACTGAGTGTCTGCTCCCTCTCATGCTCTAGGGTTGACGCTGTGATAAGAGACACCAAGGACAAGCTCTTCTCTGATTCTTGCATTTTAGTGGAGAAATCTTTGCATAGAAACACATGTTGGGGAGCATGAAAACTAGATTTGGGCCTCAATATTGCTTTTACAGAGGTTATATTTTAGGACTTTTTTTTTTTTCTGGTACCAGGGATTGAACTCAGAACCCTGTGTTTGCCAGGCAAATACTTATTCTACTAAGCTATCTCCCTTGGCCCTATGTTAGGACATTTATGGCCACTACAAAATTTTGTGAGGGAGAAAGACTTCAAAACATCTCTAACAAATTACCTTTAATTTTGATGTTTAAAAAGAATTATGAATTTTTTAAAAAAGATTGACATGAGTGATATATTAAAACTATATTTTTCCTCATGTATCAAATTTTAAAACAAAAATTGGGATAATTTATGAACAGATATAATTTTAAGCCTATTAAGACAAAATTTCAGAAGAGTCTTATTAAAATTAGCTCAGTACAATGTCAAACATTTTCTATGGATTAATATTACATTTTAAAAAAATTGCTTAAGGTATAAGTTTTAAGACACAGATTTCTGTCTAGAGGTGTGCTGTGAGAACACTAGCCCTCCCATAGTCTGTGGTGCACACCCAAAACCCAATTTGGGCAATATTATTGAATAAATACTGTTTTTTTTACATAATCACACACTTAGTAATAAAAATGCACTTGTAATTCCGACTACACTGAGTCAGTGATGGCTTTAATTATTCTGATTTTCCTGCTGAGATATTTAGGGTCTCACAAAAGAAACAAGTGAATCAATCTGAGTGTATGTAGAACTTCTCATGAAATGAGAAATCTGTAAAGAAAATGTCATAATTGTAACTGGCAATAAAACAAAGAGGATAAAACTGTAGTAACGAAATAAGATGATGGATATTTTATTCACATCATTGAATATGTTTTGAAAAATTATTACATAGCAAATATAACAGAATCACTTCTTTTGAAGTGGAAAATAGTGAGATAACACAAAATCCATCTACATAACATGGAAAGATGATAGAATGGCTTTGTCAAATTTCATGTTTAAACAAGATGGAATTAAATCGATTTTACTTTTTTAAATATTGGAATGAAGCAAGATGTGTTACTATACTCTGCCACTAATAATAACAACAAGAGGTAGCTTCCTTATAGAGAACAGAGTTCCTTTATTCTGACCAAAAACTAACCTAGACATGTGTGACTTGGGAGAAGTATTTCCTAAAGATGCTTGTTATGAAGGATATCTCAACATTTTTCTGCATAGAATGTGTTGAAATTAGTGTTCATGGAATCCAAGCAGGATGAAGGAGGGAATCTGGAGATTTTTATATTCAAATCCGGTTTAGTGTGGTATCTTTTGCTGTAATAAAATTCACAGAATGAGTCTTTAAAAGGGAAAGAGATTTATCTGGTTCACAATTTATCAGTCGGGAGGTCAAGAACATGGTCCTGGCATTCAAGAAACACCTTCATGACTCATCATCGCATAGTGAGCACCAAGGAAAGGCGAGAATGTGGGGCCACTCTTACTCAGCCTGCTCACTTGATGAGTGTCTCACTTCCACAGTCACATGATTCCAATCAGGAGAGTGGATTAAGCTCCAGAAAGGAAAGACTTTTCACGCTAATTAGCTGTCTAGGAAAGTTTTTGGATTTTTTTTGTAAGCTTCATATATTCATCATATGATGAATATATGAAGCTTGCTTATTCTCCATATTAATTTTGCCATTCAACTAAAATGTATATCAAGGTTACAGCCACGATTCTAAAGTGTTGTGACCATTCTAGTTATGGAGATATTACCTCAGGCTATAAAGTAGTAGGTATAGTAGTACTCAGATTCCATCTTAGGACATAAAAGAAAGTTCTATTCAACTCTTTGGAGTAACAGTTTTCCAAATGAAGACTCACTATCATAGTGATAGTTTGAAAGGAACAAAGAAGATCTTGGGTATATCTCGGAAGTAGAGTGCATGTTTAACATGTGTCAGGCCCAGGACTTAATCCCTAATGCCAAAAATGAAAAAGAAAGGAAGATGATAATAGTAAGCAAAAAATTATTGACAGTAAGCTGCATTCATTTTGAACAAAAATTGTTGTATCTTCTACATGACCTAGAGAAACCATCTAGAACATATTACAAAAATCAAATAAAACCATGTTTTATATAATTTATTGTATTGGAATATTTGTATAAACATTTACTCTTACTATTTAAAGAAAGGCAATTTTATTTATGCCTCTGGTGAATAAGAAAAAATTATGCTCTTACTTCTGTATTCTAGAACATGCTATTTATTCTTGTGTTAGCATTTTTTCATTCAAAGTGAAAGAAATTTGCATTTCCTTTTTGATCCTTGGAAATATAGGAACTGTCAAGCCCTGCCAGTTAAAAGTAGACAAAATGTAACATTATGTTTTCTCAAGAAGTTCTTATTGCCTTCAAATAGAAGGTGGAGAGCAGATTAAGATAAGGGGCAAATAACAGATGCACGTGGTTTTTAACCACTGACCATGAGTGCCAACCTTGCAGGTCTCTGCAGTGTGGAGCAGATGGGGCAGAATCAGGAGCCAGCATTCCCACCTTGCGTGGCCACGAAGCCGAGGGACGTTTCTGCTGCCATTCTGTGGTTCTCAGTGGGAGAGAGTCTCAATGGTGGAACGATGTGGATCTCAAATTTCAACTTTAAAATGACATTATTGTATTTAGTGTGAGAGATAGTTTGCACAAATCTAACCCAGTTCTTTCAGTATAAGGATTTGCCTTAATATTTTTCAATGTGACATAATTGATTTTCTAGCGCAGCTAACCTTTGGAGCACAAGTTTATTTTTTTCCAAACTCACCTACAGTGAAGCCAATTGGATCACTGAAGTTCCCTGGCTAACTCTTTACTATTAATTTTCAAGCAAGAAGACCTCTTAATTAGAGCTTTTGGGAGCAGGTATTATTATTATTATGTTATTGTTATTATTATTATTATTATTATAGCCTGCTCAGCCACCCTGAAGGTGGGAATGGTACTGCATATGGTGCTGGTGATCAAACTGCTGTCCCCTGCAGCTTCCTAAGCTTGTCTAGCAGGTGCTTTAGACTGCTGAGCTATCTTGCTGGCCCTGAAAGTGGGTATTATACCCCACACTTGATCAAACTTTCTCTGTGTCCTTGATTAGTTTCACTTTTGTGTCTATAAAAATACAGTGATTCAACAGTTTATCCCCTTTTGCTTAGGTTATTTTCTACTAGATCACAAGGACTCCTGTGTTTGAAGAATGCACTGAATTATACATTCTAAAACTTAAACAATTATTTTTTCTCTTCATTTCTAAACTATTCTTCCATGTAATCCCAACTATTTTGCAAGTCTCTTTTCAGCTATATTAACATGACTTAAATTAAAGAAAATTAAAGTTACTAATGTTTATTTTGCAATGGTCTTCACTGTTGCTGTACTGATGTTCTTTAAAAAAGAAGAGAGCATTGTTTTTGGGGGGGTTAGTTATGGCTGCCTTAAGGGTGGATGTAGTGCAGCCTGTGGGGCTGAGGATTGAACCACAGTCCCCTGCACCTGACTATATTTGCCCAAGTGGTGCTTTAAGCAACTGAGCTATCAGGCAAGCACCCATAATTAGAGAAGTAGGGGGATGTTGTAGGAAGCTGAATTAGATAGAAATATTAAAGGCGGTCAGATAGGGTCAGGCCCTCAAGAAGACAATATGTAAAACAAGGTGACATTGCAACTTGGAAGAGACAGACACTACTATATGTGTCATATGGATTTGATCAATTTTACCTGAGCAATGGTGCTTGTAATCTCATTGGTTGACCATAGTTTTTTCCCACTTCATGCCCACCTCAGCAAGTTCCCATGTTCTCCACCACCCTAGACCCACCTCACTACATGGTTTTCCTCTAAAACAGTCCCTGGAAGACACAGCTTCCCAAGGAACCACCCACTCAGGGCCCACCCCCTGTCCCTCTACAGGACAGGAGCTTTCTTTCTCCCAATAAATATATTCTGCTCATAAAAAAAAATTTTTAAATGACAGTACATTAGTTCAAATGCAAATGGTTCACGAACAGAAAACTGATTTAAAAGCAGCACTATTCCAAAAGTCCTCATGATATGAACACTCTTCTCTAAGTCACTGTGCCATTACTTTCCCACCTGCCTCATCTGAGGCAATTAGTTTTGCTTCTCTTTGCGAAATCCATTGAGAACATGTTGGTGGATAATGAATGTGAATCAGAAAATCTTCAGCAGATTCATTTTTAAACAATATTTCACAATGTCTTGTGTTTTCATGTGTGGTCTCCACTAGACCAGAGCAAAACAGAAATCTAGGGTGCCTGATGCTGGCTCCCTTTGCCGTACTATATGAGTCAGGTTTTGATGCATCATTTCAACGTTTCAGCTTGTATTGGTTAGGCACACATAGATATTCCACTTCATTAATTTAATTTAAATCTTGTGAAAATATACCAGATTGAAGTCGAATTTCAAAAATTTGTTAGAAATGTAACTTTTTGCAATCATCCAGGAGATTTGAATGACATATCTGGGAATTAAACAGCATAGGAAATTGTTTTAAAGGGCAACAAGATGGTGAACTGACTTAAGTGACATAGCTTATGCCAGAAGATAGTATTAATTATATTTTATTGGCTCATTTGAGAAGACAGTGCAAGGATCATTTAGAAGAATCAATAGTGATTGGGTTATTATCTCAAAATAACCTTCTGCATTTCCTTAGAATCCTTCATGCAAGGGCAATATGAAAAATCTTATCTCACATGTGCTGATGCATGGATTCAGCAATTTTAGTCAATGTAGTTGCATAATTAGTAACTTATTTATAATTTGTGGTTATATCACAGGAAAGTTTTTATCTAAAATGAATATAAATATGTAAATAATGTAAAATTCAGTTTATAGTTCTATAAATGTTTAGAAACATAAATACATTTATTTTGCTTCTATGTTTACTTTTTTAGAATATTATGATTTAGTAATACAATTCTTTTGATCAAAATTCATAATTTTTTCATTCCATCTTGACAATGGGGCTGCAGGAGGTCTTCGATCATTGAGACAAAGGAGTCTGCAGAGGCGAAAGTATTAGTCCTGAACTTGCACATGAATTTGAAGGGATCTCCATTTTTAGCCAAATACTAATTCAAGAATATTCACGCAACAGGCAGACATACTTCTAGTTGCTTCTTGCATGCTTAGGAAGCTCTTCTCCTCAATAGCTACTTCTAAGAATGTGAGCCATAGACAGATGTGTAACTAGCACACTGTGAATCCACATTCTCATGGAAGGTAAATAAACTAATCAAATGGATAGTACTGAGGCGGGCCAGAAGGCATGCATGTTCCTGCAGAGTATGGCATCTCTAGTGTATGTAGGAATCAATTTATTACAAGGAGTTTTCCCACATGAGGCTTTTAGAAATCATGATCCACAAGATATATTTTGGAATCCAGGGAGTTATGTTTTGATTTTTTCTAAATAATTTTTTATTGTGAGAATATGTTTATATGTGTGAAACATTTATAAAGGTGGTGCATAATTCTTATATGCCTTAAACCTGGGTGTTTTAAGAAATAATTATGATTCTAATGCTTTGAGATTCTCACCTTGAGAAAAATCAGGCACCATTACTGAGCAAGCAGAACAGGGAATGCTTTTTTTTTTTTTTTTTTTGCATTTAGGGCCCAGTATTTTCTTTGATAATCATAACCAAGGCTGTGGAGACAACAGGGATTAGAAGTAGCAAGCACCAGTAATTATAAGTTATAAAGAAGCCCATAGATATTCATTAAGTGTCAGGATTTGTTTGTAGTTTGATTAAAATACAAGATTAGGAGATTGAGGATTGCTAATACGTTTCTCTCAGTCCTGGCCTGATTTGAGATGGGAGATTTCTGTATGTTTGACTAATAATAATCAAGGGAAACGAAAGAAGTAGAATTTTACTCAATATATTAGAGTAGTTACTAGATATGTCTTCATAGAAGACCTCATCTGTCAAATCTGTGACAATAATGATACAATTTGTTTATAGAATCTTATAATTAGAAAAGCTAACTTCCATTCTTAGAAAATGACATGTGGATTTCAAATACAAATTATATTTCAATTTTCTTGCTTCTGTTATATTATTATTTCTGTATCATTCTGTGTACTTTGTTTGGATTATGGGTAAAAGAATGTAAAAAAAGGTGGGAGTTATGAATGAAACTAACCTAAAAGCGAACAAAGAATGACACAATCAACAAGTATGTGTTTTATAACTGATGTTTAAAGGAATGTCAAACATGTAATTTTGTAAATAGGATTTAAAAAATAATTTTGTAGTTCAGCTTATACTCTAGTCTAATACTTTAACTGGTATATCTTATAAATGAATATAAATTCAGTATAATGAAAGAATTGACAGATTTTTTTACAATGCTATGAGAACTGGCAATATGTGTGAAGTGTTGGTATTAACATGAATCTCAATAGATGCTGCACATAACTGAATTAATAATGATGTGAAACAAGTTTTCTCTTTTGAAAATCTTATTCAATGGGGCAAAGGCTGTATTTTCTTATGTTTAGTATGTATACTTAATTTCAAAGCAAAGATCTCCTACAAGGTTCTCATAGAGATGCTCTTTATGTTGCCCAAGATCTAATTTTCTTTTGTGTGACATCCTAAAATATCATCACTTTTGTGCTTACAGTTCATATTCATAAGTTATTATTTTAAAGAATGAATTGAGGGTGAATAAAGTATCAAAAACATATAACATGCATGCTTCTTGATCCCTTCAGCCCTGGTTTACTCATAAGACCCTAAAAATCTACACAATGCCAGCTAATCAGTCACTTCCTTGGTGACACACACAGCACACCTAACACAAACAATTTAAAGGAGAAAGGATTTATTTTGTTTCATGTCTTCAGAGGTTTGAGTCCAGAGTGGATCGGTTCCAATGGTGTGGGCCTGTGGAGTGGCCGGGATATTATCTTAAGGAGGTGTGGTATGCCAGAGTGGCTCACCAGAGGGACACCAGGATGCAGAGCCAAGGGAAGCAGTGTGCGGGAAGGAGACCACGAGCAGATGCAGTCACTGAGCTCAAGAGCTCCTGATTCAGGCTCTTCAATGAGGACCTCACATTCTGAGTATCCGTTGTCTCCCAATAACACTGTCTAGTTAAGATCAAATCAATTAGTGAACTAAATCACCAATGATAGTAGAACATTTATGATTCATTCACCATCTAACCTCAACACCTGAAAACACAGGTGACTTTGAAGGAAATTTTAAATCTAAATCACAACACCAGCAAAGGCTACGTTTCAGTCTAGCCCTTCATGACAAGTTAGTTTTTGAACTGTTCCCCAAAAAAGCAGCATTGCCAGTCATGTGGATAACCCACTGCTGTTATAGACTACTGGACTATATTGGATTATGTCACTGAATTAATGCACCTACAATATACTAATGGCAAGGGAATACCCATCTCTGACAAAAGTAAGCAAAAACAGGGGATATCAATTAAGGACAATTTTGTAGTGAAAGATATACATATATCTGTATATACAAAATACTTAGCCTAGATATACAGCTACTTTTTCTTAGTTCAATGAGAAGAAAGATTTTGACTAATAGTGTTTAGATATCATGGCTGCATTTTGTACTATGAATAGCTACTACAAAGATAATATGCAATGTACAAATTATTGTTATTGTCATAAAAACCTGTTTTGAAAATTATCTCCTTGCTACTTCTCTCTTAATAAAATTAATATAAAAAATAGCAATAATTTTTCTGGTATTACATGAATATCAGTCAGCAGTGCACAGCGCTACCCCTGTTCTTGAGCACTGGGGGAAGTGCAGAACAGAAGGCAGAGTCACTGGACACTATTGGATTCAAACCCACAGAATGTGCCAGGGATGGAAGGGGAAGGGAATTCCATATAACTTCTTAAAATCTGAAAAAAAATCAACTTCAGTGACAGAGAAGTAACCAACAAGGTTCTCTAAATCAGAGACTAACAGACTGCAACCAGTGTGTCAAATTTGGTCCTTCACTTGTTAGTTAACTAAGTGGTATTGGAGTGCAACTACTTAATCATATAGGGACAATGATTACAATTTTATGGTTAAGTCCAGTTGTTACAAGACATTCTGAAAGTATAACAGAGTCATTGTTTGTGCTCTTCTGATTTAGGATACATATGATCAAAAGATGAAGTTGGAACCTTATGACAACCTTGGATCATTGTTATTTGTAGATGTCCAAACAATGACTTCCTACACAATGTCCCATGCTTTGCTAAGATAACCTGCTTGTTTAACAGTGCTATGAGCCAACAAAGCAGAGTTTATTATTGAATGCTTTTACATTTATTAATTTTAATGGGGTAAATGACTCTTGACTAAATTTGGAATTTCAACAGAACAGTTGTTTTCTTTTTGCAATTTGTTGGTGACCATGTGAACTATGACAAAATTCTGTTCATACTCAACATTTTCATTAGAAAAAATAAAAATACCTCTTTTTCTCCATGAGGTTAAAAGTTCAAGTATTTGGATTTTGATATACAGCTTGTTTTACAATTAAAAAAAATCTAAATCTAGGTCCGGGGAGATAGCTCGGCAGTCTACGAACCTGCTTGGCAAATGTAAGGACCTCAGTTTGATCCTCCTACTAGATGCCCAGAATGCTGGCACTCCTGGCTGGCCCTGTAATAGGTGTGGTGTCACATACCTGTAATCCTAGCACCAGGGAGGCTGAGACAGGAGGATCCTTAGAAGTCCTAACTGTGTAGTGAGATCCTGTACCAAATATATAAATAAGTAAATAAATAAATTTTTAAAATACCTAATTCATATTTAGTCTTAAAACTATCCAACAGTTGACATTTTTCAAAAACTTGTTTTTGTATTGCTTTATGTTTATTTGAATACGACAAATTCCTGAGACACAGTATGAGCAATGACCTTTCTAGGACTTCTCTTTTCTGAGAGTTTGTGGCAAGTTTTCACGAAACTGGCTGTGCTTCCCCAACAGTGTGGAATTTATTATGTTCAGTGTTGGAGTAAACAGCCAGAAACAAAGCTGAGAGCAGTTTTATAGCATTTGAATACCAGTTCTGCCCATGCCTCATTAAGTTGTTGACTGATTGGATGAGTTCATATATAAAAATTTAGGTTAAGATGGTATGGTAAACTTCAATAAAGACTACTTTTACCAATAAAAAGATTTCTTTTCAAACCATAGCATTCATTCCTGAATTGATATACTGTTAAACAGTTATCACATACTTTAATTTATTGCATAATTTGGCAAATTTTCCTTGAGAAAGACCAACTAGTAGATGTCCTCAGCTTTTTAAGCCATAGAATGTCTTGTAACTACTAGACATAACCATAACATTGTAATTATTAACAATACATGATTAAGTAGCTGTGTTCCAATACCATTTAGTTAAAAGCAAGTGAAGGATGAAATTTGACACACAGGTTGCAGTCTGTTAGTCTCTGACTTAGTGAAGCTGGGTAGTTACTTTTCTGTCATTGCTGAGGTAAAATTCTTGATGTCCAAAGTTAAGGAAGGAAAGATTTACTTATCTTATAGTTCGTAGAGGTTTCAGTCGATAACCAGCTGGCTCCAAGGCAGAGTGGTATGGCATGGGACAACAGCGCAAGCCCTTAGAAGTCAGCAAGAGGCACAAGAGAAGAAAGGAGGTGAGCAAGCCTTTCCTTGAACCATAAGCAAGCTGCCAGCTCCCCCATGGTGGGTGTGGAGTCATGCCATCTCCCTGCCCTCCTCCTGCACAGGCTCAGGATGTTTGCAAAATGAAGACATCGGCCCCCAGTGAGTCAGTTAGTTGTAAACTTAATGTACCAACCATTGCAGGAAGTGTTTTAAAATTTTTGCAAATGTATTATTCAGGTCAGAAAATGGCTTAAACAAATGGGTCCTACAGAAGGAAATTGTGGGATGCAAAACCCATCCAGTTACTGCAAAACCAGTCAGATGTTGACTGTTGACATAACATCCAAATGGTAAAAATTGGAAAAATACCAAGTTTAAATTTATGACTAAAGTATTAGCCTATCCGAATAAGCACCATGTTGGAAAAGCTTCAGATAGGTTTAAATGAAGATGTTATACCTGATGTAGTATACTATTGGTTTGAATAAAAAAACACACACATTTATGTATGAAGACCTTGCCTACAGCTATATTACAACTTATTGTTAAAGATCAACAGCCAATCACAAATCACTCAAGATCATTACATTTTCTCTCTCTCTCTCTCTCTCTATAT
>PVKA01016611.1:0-29872 GCA_004027165.1 Ctenomys sociabilis
AAAAAAAAAAAAAAAAAAAAAAAAAGATAGCTATTTGGGACTAACAGCAACTGCTTAGGTAATAATTCAACTTGAGAGATTCTATCTTTCTTCTATAGATATTATTTATTTCAATGCTGAGATGGAATCTAGGGTCTTGTTCATGCTAAGCACATACTCTACCTCTGCTACACCCAGCTTGCTTTATATCTTTTTTGTTTTTTGGTGGAACTGGGGATTGAACTCAGGCCCTTGCACTTGCCAGGCAAGCACTTATTCTACTGAGCCAGCTCCCTGGCCCTATTATTTTAAATGTAACATTATGTAGTCTATGTGTGTGGGTTTCTTATCAGAAAGTGGTCAATCTTTATAAGATTATTTTATTTTATTTATTTACTTTTTGTATTTTAGGGAAGGGTGTACAGGGTGTTCAGGGTCTCACTACTAGGTTAGACTTGCTGTGATCTGCCTGTTTACAGCCTCCCAATTGCTGAGATTGCAGGTGTGCACCACCATGCCCAGTCTCAATGGCTGTCTCAGCGCAACCCGGGGGCAGCCGGCACAGCAGGTCCAGGAATTGAACCCCCAGCCTCTGGCCCTGCTTGAAGGTGCTTTAATCTGCTGAGTTATTTGGCTGGCCCTAAGATTAATTTATTAACATGGTTAATAGCATTGGTTAGTAAGACCTTTGCTCTTCATTATGTTTGGGATATATTTTGTGATGAGGACAAAATCATTTTTTGTTGTTGTTGTTTATTTGGAGTATTTTCACCTTCTAGATCTGAATCAAACTCCTCGAACCACACTGCCCCAATTATTCTTAAAAGTAGGAGAACCCTTATGGATAAGGTGCAAAGCCGTTCATGTGAACCATGGATTTGGACTCACCTGGGCATTAGAAAACAAAGCCCTAGAAGAGGTAACATGACAAGTTTATATTCTGAAAACTCAGGGCAATGAGCTAAGAGTACAGACTAAAAACATTAAATGCAAACTCTGTCTTATTAACACCTAGGGCAGCTACTTTGAAATGAGTACCTATTCAACAAACAGAACTATGATACGGATTCTGTTTGCTTTTGTATCATCAGTGGGAAGAAACGACACTGGATATTACACTTGTTCCTCCTCAAAGCATCCCAGTCAGTCCGCTTTGGTTACCATCCTAGGTAATACAGGCTCCTTATGCAATCTTTATTCATATTTCTAGTTGCTTTTAGTGTGGAATGTGAGGTAGGTAATGTGAAGTCTGATTTCAATATAATGTTACCATCAAAAAGCTGAAAAAGCAATGGTGGTGGAGTAGCTTTGCAAGAATGAGCTACCCACTCTCTTCTAATTAAACTAACCAATGTGAATGTCGCTGTCTTTGTACATACTGCATTGCAATGTGACTACCTCTTTGTGTTCTTCTGTCCTAGTCTTCTAGCTGTTTGTGTTCTTCTGTCCTAGTCTTAGGCCCAATTACTAAATACTTGTCCAAAGGGGCCGGGAAGATGGCTCAGTGGAATAAGTTCTTCCCTGGCAAGCGCAAGGGCCTGAGTTCAATACCCGGTTCTGCCAAAAAAATAAAAATAAGTAAATAGTTCTTAAATATTTCCTTTAAAAAAATAAATAAATACTTGTCCTAAGAACCTACTGCCACTGCAGTGAGCCACAACTGAGACAAGTGTGTAAGACGAATAGAGATTGGGGAGATCTGTGGGCTTTGAAAATGACCACTCTTAAATAATCTCAGATTATTTAATTGGGGTGCAGCCTTTAGCCATAATAAATACACTAAGAAATGCTATGATTCTCTTAGCAGACTAATAAAGAGGTATTCCATAAAGAAACCTTATGAGTGTTGCTATCCAGATTGGTTTTTTTGTTTTGTTTGTTTATTTGTGCCTGGAGATTATTTTATGATTATTTTATTTGGGACCTTTTACTACATAAAGTTATGTTTGTTGAGATCAGGGTCTCCCAAACTCCTTTTTCTTTTTCTTTTTTTTTGTTGCGGAACCGGGGATTGAACTCAGGCCCTTGAGCCTGCCAGGGAAGCGCTTATTCCACTGAGCCATCTCCCCGGCCCCTCCAAACTCCTTTTTCAGTGTGTATGTGTTGGGCCAGCAGGTGGGCAGCCCTTTCATCTCTTGAAATTGTCTGTGACATCTGTAGGTTTATTTGTATATTTGTGTGGAAGGGTCAATTGTTCACATCACAATCTTAAGCAATTTGGAAATTTAGCAATAGCCCTGGGTTTAATCTTTAGCACGGAGGAAAAGAGACAGAGAGCGGGAGGGGAGGAGAGGTAAAGGAAGGGGAGGGGAAGAAAGGAAGGAAGGGGAGGGGAAGAAAGGAAGGAAGGAAGAAAGAGATTAAGCAAGCAAACTCTTGACTACACAGGAGCCAGAGTTATGAGCTCAGGGTTAGACCTGGGGAAGCTTCCTTCACTTGCTCCTTGACTATCAAATGTGTGCCAGCATCTGAGCTTTGTTGTATTGAACTGATAAAAAATATGTATCATCTCAGTACATGTCCATATGAGTCCAATTATTTAATTGATAAATGCATTTTTACAGAAAAGGGATTCATAAATGCAACCAATTCAAGTGAAGACTATGCAATTGACCAGTATGAGGAATTTTGCTTTTCTGTCAAGTTTAAGGCATATCCACAAATCCGATGTACATGGACCTTCTCTCGAAAATCATTTCCTTGTGAACAAAGTAGCCTCGAAGATGGATACAGGTGAGATGACAAAGAGTCCTAAGACTTGCCGTTCTTAGCTCAGTCTGTCCTTGTTGCCCTCAAGGACAGTTTTGTACTTAGGAAAGTGAATTCACTTGTTTTGGTTTCATGTAGATAGGTAGCATTTTTTTTTCTTCTGTTCAGTTTTGAGGATTGAACCCAGAGTTTGTACTCTACCACCAGTCTACACTCCAACCCCAAGAATTAATAGAATATTTTTTTAAAATTATAAGCAAGAAAAAGAACTGCATAAAATGAAGATATAATAGCAATCTTACAGTGCTTCAGAGACTATAACCTCTACTACATAAAAACAGAATCTTATTAGTTGGGCCAGTGGCATTTTTCTCAGTCATAACATGTTTGAGTATACTGGGCTATACTATGTTGTCTTCCTGAACGTGCTTGCAAATGATTGAGGAAGTAAAACTCCTTAAAAACAGGAATACATCACTTATAGATGCATTGATTTAAACTTTCAAAAACAAAATAAATGCAGAAATAGCCCAAACAGAAGTGGTAGAGAAAATTGGCAGATTTGGGCAACTGTACTCAAGATTCTCTTACGGGAGGAATTCTCCATTCTCGCTTTGAAAAGCAAAACCAACTCTTCTGGCTTCCTCAAGAGTTATAACCCCCTCTTGTCTCTTAAAAGGAATCCTGTATGACAGTTTCAGGATGGACTCTGGGAGACGCAGAGGTACACATCATTTTCAAGCAAGTCAATGGTCTGGAATAGATAAATGTTTTGCAGCACTCTTGTGTCACCAGGACACAAACCAAATGCATAAAAATCATTTGCGCATATGTTAAAAGTGTGTTTTTCTAGCTTTCATTCCAGACATGCTAAATCAGAATTGAGACCAATTTCTCATATTCTGTTTTCTTTTTTCTTCTTTCTCTCCTTCCCTCCCTCCTGTCACTCTCCCTCCCTTCCTTCCTTCCTTCCTTCCTTCCTTCCTTCCTTCCTTCCTTCCTTCCTTCCTTCCTTCCTTCCTTCCTTCTCTTTTTCCTTCTCAACCCTTTTCTGTTGATAAGGCATCTTGCTATGTTGCCCAGACTAGTCTTACATTCCTGGGCTCCAGTGGTCTCTTGCCTCAGCCTCCTGAATGTCTGAGACTACAAGCATGATGAATCATTTTTAAGGAGAAACTTGGGTGGTTTTTACTACAGATTTAGACCTTTACTGTCTAATACAGTAGTCACAGGCTGTGGCTACTTTTTGCTTCACCTGCTTCTTTTTACTTTCTTTATGTAGTTAGCTGGAAATTTCACGATGGTGGTGTGATTCATGTATTTTGTAGGGCAGCTGTGGTCTAGAGGAAGAGTGAAGGCCTTTTGACCTAGATTCTCCTTGGTTATTGTACTATTTTTTACTCCCCAAAATGATTTGTAACTGGCCATTGCGTGTGTGTGTGTGTGTGTGTGTGTGTGTGTGTGTGTGTGTGTCATGGAGCGACAACTCCAGCCCTGTGTGGATGTTTTAAAAACGGTTGCAATGCAGGGTTGGTAAGGAGCCATCTGCCTTCTTTGGCTGAAAGTCTCTAGTGTTCAAAAGCCCCATTTTCAAGATTTTGAACAGTACAGCCTTTGGTTTATGAGCTGAAAAATACATATTTCACCTAAGTCCATGCTGGTTCTGCATAGCAGCATACTAACATTTGGAACTGGATAGTTCTTTATTTCAGAGGACTGCCTTGTGCAGGCTAACCCTCACCTGCTTGCCTGGTCTCTACTTACTAGAGGCCAACAGCGCATCTCCTGTCTTCCAGTTGTGTTGACCAAAAATATCTGCAAGCATTGCCAAATCCTCCATGGGAGGGAAATTGACCCTGGACTCAGAACCACTGCCTTTGAGGGGTCCCCAGCACAGCACCATCTGCCCTTGCTCAGCATCCCTGAACTTCTAAAAGGCACAGATCAAGGTGTCAGTCCTACTCCACCCTAATTAAACTGATCACCCATGGCCTTCATTCAGAGCATCAGTATATTCCTGTGCTTCTCTTCTCTGATTGCCTACCAGTGCATTATCTACCAGAATTCTTGTATTATGGGGCTTCCCTATGGACTTGATTCAAGAAGATAAAGGATCACAGTTTAGCTCAACATTGTCACCTCAATATCTTTTTGTTGGGTTTAAGCAATGAGTGGCTACAAGAGTACTAAGAGCATGTCTCTCTCCCTCTCCCTTCCTAATCACACAGGTTGCTGCCTTCCTGGTGACATCTGTTGTAACCCTTGGAGACTTTCACAGAAGCACTGATTAGGAGATTATATCTCTGAAATATGGGTCATGGGCCAATATAGTGTGCTGGTGAATTTGATTTCACTCTATGGCTACAGTCTGCACTCCTGGCCCCTAGCAGTTTTTCCTACAGAGGTAGCGAGATGAATGAGTTGAGTTGGGCCAGACCCTCACTTCTGTGGTACTCTGTACCCCGCTCATTCCTAGTTATGTAGTAGCATAGTTACTGCTTTGTATGTTGAATCTCACCTCTGAGTTTATTATCTCCATGAAGATATGCGCTGTGTCACTTCTCTACCTCTGTACAATGCCCTGTTCTACAGGTGTGTGCCTAGAAGTGCATACATTTATCACCAGCCCAGAGAGCTGCTCAGAGTGCATAGTCTGGGCCAAAGGTAAGGCGGTGGCCCCCTCTGCACTGCACGGATCACATAGAGCCCTTGCTGTAGCTCTCAGCACTCAGCATCTGCGACTGGGGATGCAGCTCAGTGGTAGAGTGCTGATTTACTATGCATGGAGCCCTGGGGACGATCCTTAGCCTAGTAACAACCAACAAAAAACCTTCTTTGGTTATGAAAAGTTTAAAATTTACTAGTTAAGCCAGATGAACAGTAAGGTGTACATCCTTGACCACTCTGGTTTCAGCAATTTAAATGATTTAAATTTGGCAATGAAGTACAATATTTTAATCATGCAAGACCTTTTCAGTAACAAAGTTATGGGATTTTGTTTTAATCTGTAACTGCAAGGCCCTGTGCTACTACTCCTGCGGCAGCTTGGTGTGGTTGTGACATGTGCCAGAAGCCGCTCAGCTTCTCCACCTTCCCAGCTTCATTTCTCCAATTTACTTCCTAAAACATCACAATGAAGCCTGTTATATTAGGCTCAGCCTTTACGTGATTGCCTCTTACAAAACTGTACCCCACCCTCTAGAGCCTCCTACGGGCATCCTGGCCTTGAAAAAAGCTTCTGGGATATTTTACCTCTGAGTTTGCATAATTTCTAATCAATAGGCTTAATAATAAATACCACATCTATTTTGGCTTTTCTCAGTTTCGTGGTAAAAAGAAATATTAGAACGTTTTAATTATTTACAAATTTCTTCTGAAAGAACTTTTTTTTTTCTTTTCTCCTTAGCCTTGCCCAAATCTTGTGTTTTCTTTTTCCCTGAAATAATTAGTTTTACCATTCTGTGACTCTCAGGTCTGCCCCTAACAGACCCTCATCGAATGCTTCCTGGGTGGGCAGTCGCAGGTAATTGTGTGGGTACTGTGGGGAGGCAGGCCCACACAGGACAGGAGCAGGCGCACAGAAAGGCAGGCTGTGAGAGACAGTACGGGGTTGTAGCAGCCTTTAAAACCTCTGCTTGTACTTTTCCCCCATTTTTCCAAAGAGCCTGTGCAGAAAAAGAGAGAGAGAAAAGACGTTTGATTCTTGTGAGATTCCGTGTGCTGAGTCTTGTCCCATTTTCCTGCTTCTGTCAGAGGTCCAGGCTCTCTTTTCCCCTATCTGTTCCTCTTGGAAGTCACCAAGCACATCCTGCAAAGCCGCTGGGGTGGGGAGCCCATGGCCCTCATGTGGCTGCAGGTGCACTGAGCCCTCTGTCAGCATGCCAACCGAGTCGCCCCAGCGTCGCCCAGCAGCCCGGCACAGGATCACAGCGCACACAGGGCCATGCTCATGCTTGGAGAGGAGTGGCGGTGTTGGCTGTTTGTACCACTGACAGCTGTTATTATGTTTTCCTTTTAAGACAAAATATATTGCCAGGCGTGGTGGCACAGGCCTGTAATCCCAGCACTTGGGAGGCTGAGGCAGGAGGATTGTTGTGAGTTCGAGACCAGCCTGAGCTACAAAGTGAGCTGAAGGCCAGCTTGAACTGCATAGTGAGACCCTGTCTCAAAAAAGACAAAAAAAAAAGACAAAACATATAAACATATTAGTTTTTTTTTTCTAAACTAAAACCTCAGTATTTGGGGTTAATGGTAGTCTTGGCACTTCGGGAATAAATAAGTGGATTCTGGGCTGTAGTTGGGTGCTTGGTCTCTAAAACTGAGATGCCACGCTTTTAGCTGTGCAGGACAAGGTCTGAGTCTTTGCTGAGGTTATCTTACTTTATCCTCCTAATCCTACTTTTTTTGTTTGTTTGTTTGTTTTTGGTTTTTTGTGGTGCTAGGGATTGAATTCAGGACCCTGCATTTGCCAGGCAGGTACTTATTCTACTGAGCTATCTTCCTGGCCCCTATAATCCTACTTTTGAACTATAGAAACTGAGGCTGAGTTACCTGACCAGTCCTGCAGAGCAAATCCTTCACTCGTGCTTTCTGAAAAATTGTCCTAAAAATAGAAATATCCCACTCATAATTCCATCTCTGAAGGTAACACTTGAGACTTTTCCTTTGTCGCTACCATGGTACAAGCATAAAACAGAGACCTTTGTACAAACATGAAATTGTGATATTGGTAATCTGGCTTTTCATTTAACATGCACCATATGTGTCTTTTAATAACTGTGTTATTATATTTACATGACCATTTTAGTGATGCATAGGATTTGACTTACAAGTTTTTATTTTAATTAGTTTTTTGCTGCTGAGAACCAGCCATCGTTTTTTGCCATCGCATCTTTCTTTTTATTTTAATGTGATTTTCATACTTACTATATACCTCCAGTTAAAACTCTTGCTTCCTCTTTACCCTTATTTTCTTTTTCTCCATCTTTTCATCTTTCCTTCCCTCCCTCCCCTTTTCTTCCTTCTCCCCTCTCCCGCTCTCTTCCCTTTCCCTCCCCTCTCATTCCTCCTTCCCCTCTCTTCTCTTTCTTTCCCTTTCTTCCACCCTCCTCACTCTGCCTCTGTTGCGGATGCTAGGCAAGTGCTTTCTAGCTACATCCCCAGACCCTAAATATCGTTGTTATTCAAAAGGATTATTAGACTTAATAATCATCATAGCATCGACAGCTGTATTTTGTTTACTCTGTGTTGTAAACAATCTGTACAAAATTGCTTTTTTTTTTTTTTTTTTTTTTTACTTTGAATAGCGTCTTCTCCAAGAACTAGAAGAGGTGGGCACTGTCCTTCCCTTCGCTTTCTAGACAAGGAGCCTGAGACCAGAGAGGTGGAAAGATTTGCCCACATTCTAGCCCCAGCTGCTGCAGAGCTGTGTGGGCAGAGAAGCAGCCTGGGCTTCTGTGGTTTCAGCCATTTCTCTGTGGTGCTGCCCACCCAACTCATTTCCAATTGTGAGGCTGTCGACCCCAGTATATAAGAGAATAGAAATGTGCTGACCGGGTCAGTGTCAGAGCTCTAGCCCACCTCTAGCCCAGCGCACACAAAGCCCTGGTTCCATCTCCCACATTGCAAAAACAAAACCAAGGCAACAAAAGCAACCCCCCCCCCACACACACATACATTCACTCACTCCTTGGTTATTGAAAAAAAAATTAAAATGTAACCAGCATGTGCCACGTTTTGCTACTGAAGTTTGTAATCCTTCAGTCCTGTCAGTGTCCTGATGTAAAAAGATCCTGGTATTGTACAGAGAAGCTGTAAGTCACCAGCCCGGCCCATCCTTATGTAACTCCTAATAGAACCTTGTGCAGATCAGATCGCACCGCAGCCTGCAGCCGAGAGAGATGAGCTTGGCTGTCTGCATCCTCCTGTGCTGTAGAAAGCCTCATCTTATACTACTTCCACAGCTCTTGCCTTCCTCAGTACCTTTCCCAATGCCTCGTAGTTCTCTGCCCTCTGATTTTACTTAAGACAGACCCTTACTCTTTAAAGAAAGCATTCTTTACCCACTAGGAAAATTACTCTGTGGCCCCTGGAAAGAGCTGGCTCTTTTCTCTGGGCACTAAATGGAAAATAAAATTGACCTGCATTTTGATGACACAGGAGAAAATTCTTTTCATAATTGTAATGTGAGTGCATCTTCTCAGTCTTCAAGATACTATTTCACCATGAACTCAAATTTCCTGCTGTCCCATCTATGTCAGATGGGCCTTTTTAAGAAAAATTCTTGAGGAAAGAGGAAGCTTCAAGATTCTCCCCGTGAACTAATCAGGTCAATCCCCTTGGAATCCCCATAGATCAGCCACATAAGTGTTGCTAGAGTTAACTATCAGAAAGGCAAGGAAAGGCAATTTGAAATAGCCTGGGGATTCAGATTTGTGCTCTGACCAGCTTCCTACCTGGTAATTGCTCAGGAGAGTCAAGCTGTTGCAGATGTGGCCTTTGTGCAAACCACACTCAGTCCATGAGCCAGTGCAAAGACTCAGGAGGAAAAAGGCTACAAAACATTTGGACACACAGTGATAGAATTGCTCATTATTTTGCCCACCAAACCAGCTATAGCTTTTGGCATGGTCCTTTGGTGGCTACATGGCTGGCTTCCCTTTCTCCCTCCCTTATTTCTCTTTCTTAGCTTCCTTCCTTCCTACTCTCTCCTTCTCTCTCTTTTTAGTGTGAGCATCCTTGATTTTGCTTTTTTTTTTAATTAAGCTTATTGGTACATTTTAGATATACATAATGATCACATTCATCATAGGAAATTTGTACCTATAGCTTCTTTTTTTTTCCATTCCCCTTCCCTCCCTTCAATCTCTCTTCCCCTCCATATTTACAAAAGCTTAAATTTTCATTGTTTCCTTCCTTTCTTTCTTGTTCTCCTGTCTTCCTTTTCTCCTCTCCCTTCCCAGGTCTCCGCCCCATTTGAACATTTTCTTCCTATTTTACAATATCTAGTATGTGTTTTTGGTCCCTATTTACACTTCTGGTTTCTCTTTTTAAATCTCTTCTTCCTTTTCATAATTTTTGGCCAGTGCCCCTAAACTGACCTTGTCCCCTTCAGCAGCTCCCATAGGCCACTGCTTGCTGCTTTCACAAAGTCTGGGAAGCCCTGGAGCTAGACTTCTCCTCGATCCTCCCCGCACCTCCAGCTCACTGAGCATTTCTTCCTGAGCATTTGTCCAGAAGTTGGTCAGGGGTTAGGCTGAGAGAGCCCGCTTTTACTGGCTCAGGCTTGTTGTTAATAAAACATATTACAGAAAAAAAGTATTAAATGCTCAGCTTTTAACTGCTGGAAAGAGAAGTGAAGTTAAGAATTGATGTTTTACTAGGAGAACATGGATTTCAGATCAACATGTGCTCAAAAGCTGCAGATACCCGATTGTTTTGAATCTTAGAGATCAACTGGGACTTTTAGCATTGCTCTTTTCTTTGGCCTCCTGTCTCTTAGATTTGCTCTTTTCTTTACATTTTCACTCCTCTGTCATGTTCTGAAACTCCAACTCTGAACTTTTACTTCTCTTTTTTTAAGACTTCCTGACTTTCCACATACTACTGTTATTGTCTCCTTGCTTACCTGCTTTCACCACTAAACTATATATTCTGTGAGAACAGAAACCAATTATTTCAAATAGTTGTACCCTTAATTCTTCCCATGAAATAAGATCTATTATTGACTGTTGAATGACTGACTTTTTGGATTGTTGGGACTGCCCCCATTCATTCCTCCAATAAAGTTTTCCTACTGCCATCAGGTCAACTTTATTACTCTTCAAGGGGCTAGGACATGCATCACTGTGGTAAAGCACTGAGCCAGCATGCACAAGGACTTGGGTTCCATCACCAGCACTGCAAGAAAGTAAATTGAATAAATGTTCATGCTCTTTAATTCTGCTCAGGGATTCAGAGTACCTTCTTCCTGCTTTCTCCATCAGGTCTAACTAGTTAGGCTTGTTTTTAGGACTCTTGATCAGTTGGCTACTGTCTACCCATGTAGCCTTGAGGGGCCTCTCTGTTCCTCCCCCTGTGGCCCGGGCTTTCCTGTCTCCTGCCTTGGTGGTGGCCTGGCCTCCTCCTTATGCCTGTTCCAGGGCACACAGCACAGGTTCTGCCTGTGGGAGGCCCACAGAGCGTCCACATCTGTACTGACTTCTGTCTCTTCAGATCGTGCTTTCAGTTTAACACTTTAGTCACTCCATACTCTGCTTCTTCTGAGAGGAGGAGCTAGAATAGCTTTGATCTTAAATGTCTCCAAAATGTCCCTGCTTTGAAGGCTTATTCTCTGGAGTGGTGTCTTTAGGAAGTGGTAGAAACTTTAAGAGGTGTATCCTGGTGGGGATCTTCCTATATTTGGTGACATGCCCTTGGAGGAGGTAGTGGGACCTCTGCCCCCTCCTCTTCCTGTTCTCTGTTGCCTGGCAATTAGGTGAGAGATATTGCTATAGTGACTACTCCAGCTGCCTTGCTGCAGGCCTCAGAGCAGCAGGGCCGACCAAGCCCAGATGGAAACCTCTAATACTATGAGCCAAAATAAACCTGCTCACTTTGTAAATTGACTTTCTCAAGTATCTGTTGTAGTGTTATACAGAGAACCCCCCCCCTTTTTTTTTAATATACATAAGTCTTTTGCCTCCTACACAGCTCCTAGTTTAAGGTCAGCTTTTGCTCTGGCTCTTTATACTTACCTTTCTACTCTCCCCATACTGTGCCTGGTCTTTTTTTTTTTCTTTTGAAGGAAGAAAAGGTTTATTTAGCTCACAGTTACTGGAGGTTTCAGTCCATATTCAGCTGCTCCAATGCAGAGGAGCACATGGTAGAGAATAGCACGTCATATGGAGGAACAGCAACAATGGAAACAGAGAGAGAGAAAGAGAGAGAAATACCTGGTTTTAAAAAAAACATTTAAACTATAAGTAAGTTGTAGTCTCATTATGTCTTTTTTTTTTTTTTTTGGAACCAGGCATTGAACTCAGGCCTTTGCACTTGCCAGATTGCCAGAGAAGCACTTATTCTACTGAGACATCTCCCCGGCCCCAAATTATATGTCTTTTGATGAAGCCTAAGAATTTCTTATTCTTTTTCTATGATTTTGTTACAGTGAATGCAATAGCTCCTTTACTCCCCGCCCTCCTATGCTACCCAGCATCCTCCTACAACATCCAAGGTTACGTAGGCATGTTTCACAGCCCCCAACACCAAGTTACCCATGTTACAGTACACAGGCTCCTTGATCAGCATTCCAAGTAGGCACTAAAGCCTGCCAAGATCAGGCTAAGACTTTTGTGTGAACTCAGTGGATTTGAGCCTCATCACTGGTAATTGCTGTGTAAATCAGAGATTCTGCCTTGAACAAATATGAGTGAGCTAGTCATTTCAAGAAGGAGAGCCACTCCCCTACCTGCAGAATTTCTTCCATGTTCTGGGAAGTTGACTATCCAAAGTATGTAACAGGAAGCAACTTGCCTGTGTCTCTCTGAGGATACTCATCTGGTCCTAATCCTTCATGTACATGGAAACCATCTTAAAATATCCGATCTACTGAGGATGGAAGTGGGATCTGAATTTTGCATTTCTGCCAAGTTCCCAAATGATTCCGTGCTGAGGCCAAGGCTGCCTGTGTATCACACTTTGAGTAGTAAGAGTTCAGTGTATAGATAACTCTCTGCTCTCTGAATTTAGTAGGTCGAGGTAGCCTCTCAGAAGTCTCTTTCTACATAGGGTCTTTCATTGTAATGTCTTCTGTAAAAATCAGGCTAACCCTGTCTTTAATGTTTTTCAAATAGCATCTCTAAGTTTTGCAACCATAAGCACCAGCCAGGAGAGTACATCTTCCATGCAGAAAACGATGACGCTCAGTTCACCAAAATGTTCACCCTGAATATAAGAAGTAAGTCACATTATGAAAGATTGTTTGTTTGTTTGTTTTCTTAATGCCTTTATGCCCTATTAACAAGGGTGTCCTCATTCATGACTCAGAAAGACTGCTATGGAACATGTTTAATGCTAAGAGATGTCTTGATATTTTACTTACTGGCTAAGAGACTTAATTCCTTATCTTTTCTGCCTGTGCTTTAATGTGACTTTATTGACTTTAATTCTTCAGAAGATCATGTTAAGGAAAAAGCTGAAAGTCATATACTGCCATTTATTTATTTGAATAGTTGTCATGTCTTTGGCTTATAAAAAGATAAAAGAAAAAAAAAAAGCAAGCATATAACCTCATCAGACTTTGCAGATATCCTCCTGAAGCTAAGGATCATTTTGAGGTACAGTGTGTAGGTAGAGGCCTACAGGACCAGGAGGAGCGAGCAGTGGGAAAGCAGCATTCAGTGGAGAGGTGTTGTTGATAGGGGATGTGTGGAAACTTCTGTCTCCATGGTAATGGAAACCGAAACTGTGACAACAGCTCGGACTTACAGGTAAACACTTCAGTTGAGAAGGTAGAGTTAGGGATGCCAGCTTGAAGAAAAGAAGAGCTGAAAGGGGCACAGCCCACTTAGAGAAGACCTGACTGACCTTACTGTAGGAAAGAGACAATCTAGGTTCTGTGGAGTTGCTGAAATAAGGTTTGGTAATTTTCATTGGGTCATGAGTATAAAACTTTTCAGAACCTCTTTTTATTATTTTAGGGGATTTCTTCCTGGTATAAGATTATCTTGTCCTTGGAGACATCATGGTGCCCTCTACTGTCACAGTATCCCAGGTTCCTGCTCTCAGATTACAGAAATAAGGGGAGGGTACATTCCATACATTGTTGGCAGGGCAGAAAGGGAAAAACACAGGTCTCCACCTTCTGTGGGTAACAGGTCTTGGATTAAAGTCCCAGAATCCCTCTATCTACTGTCCCTGTGAAGGTCCCTGTGTACCATATCAGGGCTACCTCTCAAGAAGGCTTTGTGGCATGGGAGAAGGGAGTAACAGACATCAGGGGACATCCCAAATGAGACACATACCAGAAGCACACACTGCCTGGAATAAATGGGCAGTTTTTACTGATGTTAGATTTAAAACTGCCTCTGGAAAGAACCAACTCCATGAACTCATGATGCATATTCTCTGCAGGAAAACCTCAAGTGTTGGCCGAAGCATCAGCAAGTGAAGCATCTTGTTCCTCAGATGGATACCCATTGCCATCTTGGACCTGGAAGAAATGCTCAGACAAATCTCCCAAGTAATCAGAACCTCCCTGAATCAAAAACTCCCTGACATATTGACTTTTTTGTAGATACAGTTTAAGATGAGCTGATGACATATTTAAAGTTGTTATCATCTGAGTCAACCATAATTCTTCATGCCCTAGATTGTTTCTGATAACTCGTCACAGATAAATGTCTAAGACAACTGCTTATAGAAACCCTGACTTCCACTCTACAACAGCCACAGCTAGCTTAACTTTTCACTGTTTTTCAGCTGTACAGAAGAAATCACAGAAGGGGTCTGGCATAAAAAGGCTAACCGAAAAGTGTTTGGACAATGGGTATCGAGCAGTACCCTAAACATGAGTGAGGCTGTGAAAGGGTTCCTGGTCAAATGCTGTGCGTACAATTCCATGGGCACCTCTTGTGAAACAATCCTTTTAAACTCACCAGGTAGGCCTCGGTTGCTGTTGCAACCCTTCACCTTCAGGAATTCCCTCCTACAACTCAGTCTTTGTCGCTAGCTTTTATTGGGGGAATTTTACAAGAGAATATAGGTTGGATGTGTAAAAAAAAGAGGGCTTTTTGAGTCAGGCAAACTGACCTATATTGTACTGTTTTGCATGGCAGGCAGTTTTACTTCTGTTATTATGACTCACAAGTTAGTGATGTAGAGAACCCCTAAGCTGCTGTGATGAAGATCCAGCGAAAACTCCAGCTAGAGCAAAACAGAGTTAATAACTCAGAGCCTATCATTTTCCTTTTGGTCAATTTCCTTATTTACCTTTAGCCTGCCTTTTAATAATTTTTGGTTTGTTTCTTAGAACTCACACCTAAATTAAACAATTCTGTAACTTTCCCACCAACACTGCTGGTTGAGAATCAGCAGCATTACGAAGCTGATGTCTTCAGTGTTCATGCAACATTTGTAATAGCAACACAGATGTTTGAAAGTCTGACTTGTACTTCCTGTGGGTTGAAATGGATGTAATTCTTATGATTCTTTTAAAAGTGGGCTTAGAATCACTTAGAATTTTCTAGGAAGGGAACTTGTCCTTTGTGGGTATGCTGCCTTAGTTTCTGTGGGAGTAGGATGTGTAAGAATATAATAAGAGGTTAACTATTTATAGCTGAAGAAGAATTCTGTTTCACTGCTTAGTGATGCTTTTTTGTTTCAGGCCCATTCCCTTTCATCCAAGACAACATCTCATTCTATGCAACAATTGGGCTTTGTCTTCCCTTCATTATTGTTCTAATTATGCTAATTTGTCACAAGTACAAAAAGGTAAAAAGCAATGGGAAAATTTCATTATTGTTTCCTGTATCTGAAAAACTGCCTGTTGCTCACTGCCTCTTTCATCTGTGAAGCAATTTAGGTATGAGAGCCAGCTGCAAATGGTACAGGTGACTGGCTCCTCGGACAATGACTACTTCTACATTGATTTCAGAGAATATGAATATGATCTTAAATGGGAGTTTCCAAGAGAAAACTTAGAATTTGGTGAGAACTGAATGTTTCAGATGTTTCTATATTGTTTCCTTTTCATTGGAAGACCTTTAAAGCACATTTATCCCCTTTTTACCTTTGCAGGAAAGGTACTAGGATCAGGTGCTTTTGGAAAAGTGATGAATGCAACAGCTTATGGAATTAGTAAAACAGGAGTCTCAATCCAGGTTGCAGTCAAAATGCTGAAAGGTACAGTACATACGGTAGAGTAAATGTCAACAGAGAGGCACAAAAACGGAAGACAGTTTCCCACTCCCCACCCCCTTTTCCATTATTTTTATGGCTCTCATCTGCCATGCTCCAAGATTTCAAAGGAATAGGTTGCAGTCAGGGTCAACCAAGTCAAAAATATAAAATATAAGTCATGAATGTGTGAATACGAAACTCCACTTCTTCACTATTTAATCTTTATTGACTTTGATATTTAGGGTTACAGTCACTGAAGGAAAAAGACAAAAGTTGTGTTTCTATTTTTGTTGTTTTTGATTTGTTTTGTTTTTGTAGCATGAGGGAGTGAACCCAGGGTCTTTGCACTGAGCCGCATCCCTAGTCTTTTTGCTTTTTATTTTAAAATTGGATTTCACTAAATCACTAAGGGCCCTGTTTGGCCTTGAATTTGCAGTCCTCCTTACCTCTGTCTCCCAGAGTGCTGGGATTATTGGCATGTACCGCCATACCTGACTGTGTGTTACATTTTGAAGTAACTGGGTAGAAGAGCAAATTGGGGTCATGACTACTCCCCTTCCATTCGCTGCTCCATCCCCACTCCAATCTCCCCCACCCCATAACTCCTTATACCATCACTGCTCAACAAGAGAACCCCCACTGGCTCTTTTGCTAAGAGGAGCAGTGACTTACATAGGAGCAAAGGGAAAATTTCTCCTTTACTTTCTGAGATGTTGCTGAAATGAACTGGTGGTAGGAAGATTAATAGAAAAAGCCATACAGATTCATTATTGTGCATGAAAAAAATCGCAGCAGTGGCATCAAGCACAAAGTAGGAATCAGATGGCTCAAAGAACAGATAGCAGAGATTTGATAGTATTTTGAGTTACAGAAAGGAATAGAAACTTGAGTGGGGGCCAGGGCTTCTGGCAGATGATGAGGCCAAGGTCTGGGAGAAGTGAAAGAGAAACACATGGGAGGTGTGTACCTGTCTGTCTTTTGACGTACATACAGTCTGTTAAATACTGTCCTCAGAAAATACATGGAAACTCTTTTTGGAGACAGTGTTCTGAGCTTGGAAAATTTTATTTTCATCTGTCCTGAGAACTGATCTTCCCTGGTTAATGAGATTTTATTACAATTGCATTTCTTCTGGGAAGGAAGCTTTTTAGGAGAAGGGAACTTCAGAAGGCTCCTCAATGTGTGAAAGAGAATTAAAAGACCAGATAGTGGGCTGCAGGGGTGGCAGGACAGACCTTCCAAAGTTGCCATACTTTAGGGTTTGGGGTTTTGTTTTTTGAACTTGAGCACCTCCAATCAACTAAGCCCAATGGGCATTTTTCAGTTTTCAAGTAACTTAATTTCTCAGCCTAAGTTGAGCTGACTGGACTTCCACCTTGAAATGCTTTCTCCCTCGGGCATCTGCATCACAGCATTATTCTGGATTTCTCCCTACATCTCTCATACTTTGCTGGCTCATCTTCTTCCATCTGGCTTTGGACACAGAGTTCCTGTGGCCTCGTTCCTGGGCTCCACGTGCTCACCGTAGGTGCTCACCCTACACCCTGGAGTCCTCCTGTACACTAGGGTTCTCAGACTGCATCTCCCTCTGAGTGTCAGGTTCTTATGGCCAAGTGCTTGGATGTCTTAAGAATCCTTTCAAGTTATATAAACTAAATTCTCCAACCCTATCCTTCTATCAGTATTCCTTCCTCTTAGGGATTGGTATTAAGTACCAGCGGGGAGCTAATTTCCACATATTTGGGCAAAACAGAAAGCGAGGACTTTCTTTGACACTGCCCTCTTTTCTAACCCCAGAGGCTATTCCCATCAGGTTTCTAGTTTAGTGACTTTCAGATCCATCTCCTATTCCCACCCTCACCCAGGTCTGTCTCTCCTGAATGGCTGCAATAGTCTCCAAAGCAGGTACCCTGTATCCACTCTTACTTCTGGGTGGATCTATCCTGCAGTCCAGGTGGTGGTGGTGATGAAACCAATCCAACAGATCCCACCATTGTCCTGCCTAACACTTCCCATGGCTTTCAATTGCTCTCTATGGTCTACATGGTCTTGAATGATTTGGCTGCTGACCAGAGTCTCTGCCTCTCACTCTCACCGTTCTAGCACACTGCCCTTCTTTCAGTTCCTCAGAGTGAGGTACTCCTACTTCCTCAAGGCCTTTGCACAGAAGAGCCTTCTGCCTGGTCTTTCTTCCTCTTTCACTTAAGCACCTTAAATTGTCACTTCTTCAGGGAAGCTTTCTCTCTCCCCTGCTGCAGATAAGATCCAGCCCCTTGGCGTTGGGGGTCTATCTCAGTGCATGAGCATATGCTTGGCGTGCATGAGGCCAAGCACCACCACACCCAATCAAATCTCTTGCAGTATATAACATATTAGCTCTCTGTTGGCTTTTCTCATAGAATTGCTCATGATTGTCATTAAATATTCAATTATTCAAGTAATGTCTTATCTGCTGCCTTAATTCATAAACTTCAAGAAGGCAGGCTCTGTGTCTATCTTGCTATATTTTTCTCTCCTCCTCTCCCCCTTTGTCTTCTTTTTTCCTCCTCCCTCCTTCTTCCCTTTTGCCATCTTCTCTTCCTTCTCCCTCTCCTTTTTCTCTCTCTCCCTCTTTCCCTTCTCCCTCCCTCTTCCTCTCCCTATGCTCCCTCTCTCTCCTCTCTCTGAGGCAGTACTAGGGATTGAGTACAGGACCTTTACACTGAGTGACATCTAGAGCTTTTAAATTTTTTTAATGTTTTGAGAAAGGGTCTTGTGTTGCTAATTTGTTCAGGCTGTGCTCAAAGTTGTGATCCTTCTCTCTCAGCCTTCCAGGATGCTGGCGCTGTAGGCGTGTGCCACCAGGCCCAGTGCTCCTTTCTTTCTACATCTTTGAATTTCTGTTGCTTCAGTCTGTAAATTTCTCTGGTCCCCACTCCCTCCACTGTTATTCACCTACCTCCCATTTTTCTCCAGGTCTCTGTTTAGACACTGGGGACTCTTTCCCCACCACTTTAGCTCTATATGAACCCCTAGCCCCCTACATTCATTTGTCACATGTCATTATAGTATACAGTCATACAGTAATATTATAATGTACAGTTATAGCTTACTATCATACATTATTAGTACTATAATAGTGAAGTCATGTTAGTATCCATAGGGAATTGCTCCCAGGACCCTGTCTGAGGATCCCACAACACCAGATACTCAGATTCATTTTGTAAAATGGTATAGTCTTTGCATAGAGCCAATACACATCCTCTTGTACACTTTAAATCACCTCTAGATGACCTCTAATATTTAATGCACTGTAAATGCTATGTAAGTAGTTGTTAAACTGTATTGTTTAGGGAGCGACAACAAGGGAAAAACAGCATATATATGTTTAGTACAGATGTAGTTTCTTTGTGCTCTGTGTTCACAGATGCACAGCTCACAATACCGAGGGCTGCCTGTGTGTTACAATGGCTTTCCTACTTGTCTCTCTTTTCCAGGAGGCACTAAGTTCCAAGAGGACAAGGGCTACATCTTTTTTTTTTTATTCCTTGGTATATGGCACAGTAGGCACTCGGTAGATACACAGTACATACTCAGCAGATGAACAGTTTAAAGTCACAAATCCCTTTCAAGTGAGAAGCAACTGAAGGTGTGATATGCTAGTGGGTGTTGGGCTCACAGAAGCAGGTCCAAATCCAAAGCCAAGATCTAGGAGACAGGAAATACCCCTCACTACCCACTCAGGACAAAGTAGGTGATATCAGCGTTCTGGAAAGACCACAATAAAGGCTGAGATGTATTCCATATAAGTGGACCTCAAAATTTAATTGAATTATCATTGAATATAAATTACTATTTCTGTAAGAAAAAGTACATTAACTTTGGGGTGGGTGGCTGGAATGTGGAGTAAAGAGTACAGAGCTGGGGTGATAGCTCAGTAGCATAAACACCTGCCTGGCAAGCTCAAGGTCCCAAGTTTGATCCCTATATTGCATTTTTAAAAAGTCAAAAGACCCTCTCCTTACTCTAGGATCCACCCCCACTTGGGATAGTGTTCCCCAAGCAACTGTCCATCAGCCTCAATGACAGGAGCCCTCCGAGTTTATCTGTAGCTACTCGCCTGCTGTGCTTCACAGCAAAGCTCTGAGTATACACAGCAAAGCTGCCTGGACTTGTCTCTGAAACCTGGGTGTATTGGCCCATGAACACATACTGCTTCCTGGCAGTCCTATTTCTTATCATTAGTTAAAGACTTTGTGAGAACTCAATTAGTAGGAATTAGTCCTCTCTGGCTTTCTCTTTGGGGTTACCGATGAATGGAAGGTTCTAAGCATGAGAAACACAGGCGGAATCAAGGATACTCTCTGACTTTCCTATCTTGGCTTTTCTTGAACTATCCAAGAGTCAGAATGAATGAGTGAAGTATTGTTTCCATTTTCTGTGTAACTGTTAATCTCTGCTATGGAGGAAAATCATGTGTTATTATTATCTTGCTTTTTTCAAAGCTAACTCTATGGATTTTTGTATTGAGCAGTGGAGGAGATTCTAGTAGAAAGGTATAGTAGATTCAACACTCATACCACAGTCTTTGAAACTGTATCTTAAAGCGCAGAATATTATTATTTACAGTTCATGCATGTCTCCTCTTCTTGTAATTTTGGTAAATAATACAAGTCAGACCTGGGTAAATTTTTAATTTATTAAACATGAAATTCCTATTTTACTTGAGTTTTATGTTTCTTTACATTCCCCCATTGACAGAAAAAGCAGACAGTTCTGAAAAAGAGGCACTCATGTCGGAGCTTAAAATGCTGACTCAACTGGGGCACCATGAGAATATCGTGAATTTGCTGGGGGCATGCACACTGTCAGGTAACTACCTGCCACCAGAAATAGCCAATACACACTACTGTAGCCCAAAGACAGAAGATATTTGTTACATTCTTATTCTCTTCTCAGTCCCACTGTGGTCCCCCAACTCAAGTGGAGTAAGTTATAGGGCATTTCGTAAATCAAATGGATTAATATTACCTGTTCCATTGGAATATGCCACATAATTATAACTTGCTTAAAAACATGAATGATCCTGAAAATATGTTCTGTGGTATCTGTGCTTCTCTTCTGTTTGCATAAATACAATGATAAAAATAGAGCCTGGCCATCAGGCTGCCTTCATGCAAGTCATAGTTGAGGTGGGGTTTCAGACTATCTTTCCAGAATCTTCTGGGGGCATACGCTCTGATTCTTTCACATCTACCTAGAAATACCCAAACTAGGTGCTCAGGATCATTCTTTGTGGAACAGCAGAGCTGGAGCTGAGACTAAAAGAACAGAGAAAAAAGAAAAATGGGTCTAAGGAGGCTTGAAAATACATTTCTCCTTCCTCAGGAAAACAATAAATCAAATGTGCTAGTTAGCTTTCTTTCACTGTGACAAAATACCTGAGATTTCAATCCAAAGGGAGATGTTTATTTTGGCTCACAATTGCAGAGGTTTCAGTCCATGGTCACTTGGCCCTGTTGCTGTGGGCTGTAGCAACAGAACACCATGGTAAGGATGCATGGTAGAAGAGGCCCATTCAGAGGAGACAAAAAATATCAGAGACAGAAACAAACAGAGATAAGCTGGGGTTTCAATATCCCCCTCAAAGGCGTGACTCCAAAAACCTCCAATTAGGCCCTACTTCTTAAAATTTCCATCACCTTCCAACAGCACCATGGGCTAGGGACCAAGTCTCCAATACATGGGCTTCACGAGGACATTCTAGATCTAAGCTACAGTACCAAGTATTCACAAGCATGTGGTTCCCAGGCAGAGACTGGAGATTCTGGATGCTGGATATACTGGGGAGGCTGTGTATGCAAGGCCCCCCACCAAAAGTGAGATGATGCTGATTTCCCAAAAAGTTTGAGCAAAAAGCTGAATTTGGAGGTGAAGTATAAGAAGAGCTAGGTTCAGAGAAAAAAAAAAAAAGCCCAAAATTGAGGGTAGGAGGAGCTCTTATTGAGTATGTTGAATTCTGCTAGGATGATTTCTGAAGAAAAAAAGCAATGTGGGGTTTGTGTACTAATAATGAAACTGTTCTTATTTCAGGACCAATTTATTTAATTTTTGAATATTGTTGTTATGGTGACCTTCTCAACTACCTAAGAAGTAAAAGAGAAAAATTTCACAGGACATGGACAGAGATTTTCAAAGAGCACAATTTCAGTTTCTACCCCACCTTCCAATCACATCCAAATTCCAGGTGAGTGTCTGGGGTAAGAGTTCATCGTTATACATTACTGGCATGGCCAGGTATGATAGCTAAATCCCTACTATCCACTGGGCAGTTCAGCCTGTGGGTTAAGGTCTAGGAAAGTTACTTATCTTTGCTCCAGAGTAGCTCCCCATTATCTATTTCACTTAATATGGTTTTAGTTAGCCTGGAACAACTGCATCCAAAGTTATTAAATGACAAAGTTCAGCAATTTTTTAAAAATTAAAATTTAAAAAATTAATAAAAATGTAAGTTGCAGGTACCCTGGATGACAGTATATTTTATAATTGTTCTATTTTATTATCAATTTTGATACTAATTTCTCTTTACCTGAACACTCAGCTTGGATGACAAAGCTTGTGTGATCCTTCTTACCCTAATTAATGCTGGGGATCTTGGAACATTGGAACTTATCACCCTGTGGAGAAAGGGTCACTGCTGTTGTTCCTCTGTTGATTTAGACCAATGATACCTCTCCCATTCTACTAAATACTATATCTGAGAGTAGGTACTAGATACTGAATAGGTAGTAGAATAGATACTAGATCTGAGATGTACTTTTCTCTACCTATTCCTAACTCATACCCTAGATACATATTTGATTTTGGGAAAAATGCATTATTCAATCTGCCACACAGGGATTGGTAGAAAGAAGGGAAAAATTCATCTGAAGTACCTGATATATTCATAGTAGCTCATGCCCTGTGACTATTGCACAAAAGGGTTCTGAACTCATGATGTGAATTTTAAAACACTGGTATGGATTGGCACATGACAAGGTAGTGGAGCCTCACCCTCAGCTTGCCATGCTTGCTCTAGAACAGAAAATCAATCAGTTTTAATGAGCTAGATGTATGTTTCCAGCACTCTGGTCAGTAATTAGCTTCTGATTCAGTCTGGTCATCAGGGTATTGAATATCTAAAGTAATTAATTTTAGAATATTTGTGTTCAGAAAACATTAAGCTATTTTCCAAAGATATGAAAACTGTAAATTAGAATAAACTCATATTAGAATAAATTGAATCATAATGTGTTTATATAATTGGCAAAACACTCTTGAGGATTTCTTTCTTTTTTTGCGGAACCAGGGATTGAACTCAGGCCCTTGCGCTTGCCAGGGAAGTGCTTATTCCACTGAGCCATCTCCCCAGCCCAAGGATTTCTATATGATATACTTTTTGAAAGTTTTTCATTGTACCTATTAACATTATTTTATGTGGAAAGGCTTTATAAAAAACAAATTCATGCCGGGCGTGGTGGTGCAGGCATGTAATCCCAGCACTCGGGAGGCTGAGACAGGAGGATTGTTGTGAGTTTGAGACCAGCTTGAGCTACAAAGTGAGCTTAAGGCCAGCCTGAACTGCATAGTGAGACCCTGTCTCAAAAAGACAAAAAAAAAAACAAAAAAACAAATTCATAAAAAAGGTGAAACGGGTGTAGCTCAGTGGTAGAGCACATGCTCAATATCTATGAGGTCCTGGCTCCAAGTCCTAGAACCAGAAATCCCAGAAAGTAAAACCAAAATAAGCAAAAAAAAAAAAAAAAAAAAAAAAAAAAAAAAAAAAAAAAAAAAAAAAAAAAAAAAAAAAAAAAAAAAAAAAAAAAAAAAAAAAAAAAAAAAAGATGGTAAAATAGTTTGTATTTGTCAAAGATCTATACTACATCAGATTTTAATGTGAAAATGGATTGAATTTAGAAAACAAAGCATGAAATATGGTTACTAATCCCACTTTTTTGTAGCTTGTTGGTGCAGCAAATCATGTTTATCTCCCCATGCCTAATTTCTCTTTACCTGAACACTCAGCTTGGATGACAAAGCTTGTGTGATAACTTCTTACCCTGGTCAGACCATCAGCACCCAAAATACAAACGTTCTTACTGTACACACAAAAAAATTGACAAGTTGACTGGATATGGAACTTGTAATAGGGATCCATTTCTCTGATGAGTTATACTTCTGAATAAAATGTCTGCTGAGAAGAATGTAAACAATGAACAAACAAATTTTTCTTTAATAGCATGCCTGGTTCAAGAGAAGTTCAAATACACCAGGACTTGGATCAGATCTCAGGGTTCAATGGGAATTCAACTCACTCTGAAGGTAATAGTTCATGCTAATTAGTAGCACATTTTAATGTCATAAAAATAGATACAAGATTTTATGGTAGCTATTTTTAGACAGTCCAATAGCAGAGCTAATTCTTTCTTTGTTTATGTCAATGATAGACTTTATTACTACATGTTTTCTTGAATGGTAGTTAAAAAAATCTAACAGGTTATTATCATGAATTTTGTCAGTGATCAGCTAATACAAATTAGGGAATACTTTCTTTGCTCCTGTTGTTCTCCTGTTTCAGCCTCCTGGTACTACAAGCATGTGCCACCACACCTAGCATGTTATTCCTTTTAGAGTCATAGTCCAATTAGAGCATCCTATTACTTGATAACTGGGCATGATGGAAAATTATGGAGTCAGGCAAAATGTGAGCTGGCTTTTGGTGCCTTCATTCTCTGACTGGATGGCTTTGCACAAGTTATTTAACCATCTGAGGCACAATTTGTCAGTTATAGTATAGGCCCAATAATACCTTCCTCACAGGACTGTTAAAAGGAGTCAGTAGAAGAACTTCAAGTGCAATATGCAATTCATAAAGACACTTGGTTAGTGTGACAGATCTGGCTACTGTAAAAAGAATACTAAGGAGCCAGGGAGATGGCTCAGTGGAATAAGCACTTCCCTGGCAAGCTCAAGGCCTGAGTTCAATCCCTGGTTCCACAAAAAAAAACAAGTAACAGCTGGGTGTGGTGACCTGTCATCCCAGCCAGCACTCTAGAAGACTGAGGTGGGAGGATTACAGGTTTGAGCCTGTCTTGGGCCACTTAGCAAGAGTCTGTCTCAAAATTAGAAAATGAAAATAAAAAGGGCTGGGCATGTAGCTCAGTGTGAAAGTCTTGGGTTCAGTCTCCAGCACCACAATAAAGGGGGGCAGATATTAAAGCAGCTAAGTGATAGGTTTTTTTAGGAGCCTGGTGCAGCAAAGAAACAGGCAGAAGAAAAAAAGGGAAAGAGGCTTTTTTTTTTTTTTTTTTTTTTTTTTTTTTTGTCTTTTTGAGACAGAGTCTCACTATGCAGTTCAGGCTAGCCTTAAGCTCACTTTGTAGCTCAGGCTGGTCTCGAACTCACAACAATTCTCCTGCCTCAGCCTCCCGAGTGCTGGGATTACAGGCATGCGCCACCACGCCTGGCAAAAGAGGCTTTATTATCTTTGAGAACACAGAATGTGGGGAAGAGGAGGAATTCGGTGGATTGGAACAAAAGGAGGCTGAGACTTTTATGGCCTTTTGTCAAGGTGGAATTTGAAGGGTTGTTTTAGATATACCTGAGGAGCTGATTCCTGAGGAGGCAGGAAGGGTGAAAATTACACCCTGGAGAAGAAGGGGGAGGTGGTCTTGGGAAGATGAGCTTTTGTTTTAAGGGCACCAGCCGTTTTAGATGACCACCATGATGCTTTCAGCAATTCATACAAGGGCCAGAACCTATCACTAAGGAACATACTTATAGCCAGAAAGTGTCTTCCTATGGCCCTTCCTTCACAGGTGGCTGTCAGCCCATATAGGTCAGCCCCAGTAGTGCCAGGAAAATGACACAACAGCTTCTGACTATATCTCAGCACCTGTCACAAGGCCAGATTACAACAAAGATCTTCACTGGTAACTATGCCCACAGACTGAGCAGAAGGTTTTGCTGTTATAGATAGAGCAGGGCTGAAGGAAGAAGGAACAAGGGCCAAGGAATAGACTGATCATTTCAGAGTTACTTTCTCAGGGACAGGGAGACGGACAAAGAGACAAGTATTTCATTGGTTGACATGGGGTTACTTCAGGTTAATTTTTTGTGAGGATTAAAGCAGAGGGAATTTCATTGTCACACCAACTGAAACTGATCTGTTTGGGGAACTTGGTTATCTGTCCTGACTTCTCACAAGGTTAGGTAATCCCTGTTTGCTCTGTGGTATGGAATCTTAGCATGAGTGACTCCATTTTGGCTTGGTCTCTTGAGTCCAGAGCAAGAGTGCAGTTCAAACCAAACACCCCTATCAACTTTAATATAACTCGTGTAATGTTAATGGACTTATCATGGAAATTTAATAAGACAACTTCTTAGCTTTTGGCAAAAGTGAGGACTTGGGCTGGGGAGGTAGCTCAGCAGTCTAAGCGCTTGCCTGGCAAGCCAAGGACTCAAGTTAGATGACCTGTACCACATGCTGTGGCCACCAAAACCAGACATAGTGGTACACACCTGTAACCCCAGTGCTGGGAGGCTGAAACAAGAAGGTCACTATGAGTTTGAGATCTGTGGTGAGACCCTATACCCAATAAGTAAATAAATAAAAGATTTTAAAAAATTTTGTTTTACAAAGTAAGGACTTACCCTATTTTATAGATGAAGTTGAATATGAAAACCAAAAACGGCTGGAAGAAGAAGAGGACTTGAATGTGCTTACATTTGAAGATCTTCTTTGCTTTGCGTATCAAGTTGCCAAAGGGATGGAATTTCTGGAATTTAAGTCGGTAAGCTACTTTTCAAGGGGAAAAAAACTGACAAAAATATAAATAAGATAATTTTGAAAAAAGACATGTGCTTAATTATAATTGGAAAACCATCTGCTTGTATTTTTTCTTGTTTATTTCAACATGTCTTACTTCATGTCCATTGTCCCCCCCCACCGCCCTGTTCACTGTTGAAGTCACCAAGCATGTTGCCCTAGCCCTTTGCTAATTATAGCCCAGAGGCCAAGGATCCCTTAGTAGAAAATGGCTAGCATAGCACTCCCAGGCTCTCCAAAGTCCCCTGGAACCTCCAGGGCAAAAGGTCAAACCAGAAGCCTGGTAAGTCCCCACTGTAGATGAAGTACAGCATTGTAAGTCCCTCCTGGGGTTACTGGGTGTCTCAGTTGCTTTTCTGTCATTGCTGGGACAAATACCCGACACCCAGAATGAAGGAAGGAGAGATTTATTTAGCTGACAGTCAGTGGAGGCTTCAGTCCATACCCAGCTGGCTCCAAGGCAGAGTGGCACAGGGTAGAGAGCAACCATTCATGGTGGTGGCAGCTCAGATAGCTAGCTAGCCTCTCTCCCCTCCTTACATGGTCATGCTGAGTATTTGCCCCATGGCATGCATACCTATAATCCCAGCATTGGATCAAGAATCAATCACAGGGGGCCAGGGACATGGCCCAATGGAATAAGTGCTTCCCTGGCAAGTGCAAGGATCTGAGTTCAATCCCTGGTTCTGCCAAAAAAAGAAAAGAAAAAAAAAATCAATCACAGAGGCCAGGGAGATAGCTCAGTAGAATAAGTACCTACCTAGCAAGCACAAGGTCTTGAGTTCAATTCCTGGTACCAAAAAAAAACAAAACAAAAAAGAGAAAAGAAAATCAATCACAAACTCTGGAAGCCGACCCATGACTGCATGAGGCTTTGGGGGAACAACTAGACACAAACCATAGCACTGGGTTTGGGGGTGCTGGAGTTCCCTTCTGGAGTTCTTTCTGTCCTGAGCAAAGAATTGCTAGCAAAGCTTTATTAAAGGTAGGGAAAGAGGCAGGCTCTGCAGTGAGTTTGAGCCAAGTAAAAGTAGGAAAAGGAGCACACCCTAGAGCATGAGGTGGGCCATTCTTGCAAGAGAGAGCACAGGGGCGAAACCTCTATGTAGAATTTTCTTTCTGTATCACCCACTCCTCCGGCTGTCCTGGCCTATTGAAAACAAGCTTGCTTCCATCAAGAAGGCCACATGCTGGGCTTTGGGAACTGTTCATTGCATATGTCCTGTTATTTACAGGTCACATCTACTTCCCAGCCAGCTTTGCCATGCCCTAATATCCGATGCTGGCACCTTTTAGGTTGTCTGTCCTGAGCAAAGAATTGGTTAAGATAAGTACAAACAGTAGTAAAGTTTTGTAGAGTTAGGAAAAGAAACTGCTCTGCAGAGCAGGTGTGGGCCACCTAAAAGAAGGAAAAGGAATACTGTGGGGATCTGTCAGTCTCAGTGCAATCAATTCTACCCCGGGAGAAATGGCAGCAGGAATGAGGAAAAGATGGACAAGAAGACAAAAGCTGGGTTAGGTGGTGTCTCCTTTGCCTGCTTGATGAGAGGACCCCAGGAACAAAACAAAAGGGGTATTTATACCTTTGCAAAGTTAGTAACATGAGACACAAGGGTACCTCACAACTAATAGCCAACCTTAACCAAACAGGATGTTTATCTCAGGACTGAGGTAGCTTGTATGCTTTAGGCACTGAGGCCTAGTTCTGTGTACATACATTTGACCAATATTTCAGCTTCTGCAGCCCCAACAGAGCATGCTCCACAGCATGAGGGCATACCACTGTAGAAGTGAGAACACAGAGGTGAAAATTCAATGTGGAAATCTTTTTTGCATCATCCACTCCTCAGGCTAAGTTGGATCTATCAAAAACCTGCTCCAGTTCTGTCAAGAAGTCCATGTGTAGGGATTTGGGAGCTGCTGTATGCATGTGTCCTAGGATTTTGTAATTAATAGGTCACACCTGTTAGGCTTTTCAGCGATAATGCAGCAAAGAAGCAGAAATAAACGAAGGAATTGGGGGGAGCCCAGAGAGGATCATCGAAGGTAGGGAGGTGGGGAGATCCTCTGACCTGAGACAGGGAGGCTGACATTTTATGAACTTTTGCTGGGGGTGGAATTTGAGAGGCAGGTTGAGTGACACACAGGAGCTGATAGAGACTCGTTGCGTGCGTGGGAAAAGTAAGAAGAAGCTGTATACAGAGCTGGAGTGGGAAAGAAGGAAGAAGTGGTCACTGGAGAGGTAAGCTATTGTTTTGAAGATTCAGTCATGTTGAATCAGGGCCATGATAATTTAGCACTTTGTACTCAGGCTGGAGCCTGTCCACACCTACTTCCCCTGCCTGCTTTGCCATGACCTAATCTGTCTTATTTCCTGAGAGACATGAATCCCCATAATTCTTTATGGGGGCACTGAGGAAGTCGAGCACTCTGTCTTCTATGGTTTCTTTCGGCTGGAGGGGACTATTGAGCCTACCTACTGAGAGTATATTCTCTCCAATTGCCTTGGGTGCTGTAGCTCACTGGATGGGTTGAAAAACCTGTCAGAAGACAATGGGAAAAGAATTACTGACTAAAGTAACTTTATTACAGTAGTTCCTTGGTCCACAAACTCCATTCTCTCCACAATGCTGGTCATAAACTGAACTGGACGAGAACCAAATCAATATTCCCTGTAAGGTCAGCATCAAACCTAAATATTTAATTTGATTAAATTCATGGCCAGACTCATGTAAAGAATCAAGTTCTAGTGACTATTTCCTGTGTAGGTTTTTTTATGGCATATCACTGTATCCCTTGAGGAAGGACCAGAATGGTTCCTCAGGAACTGGGAATAAGGATGGGGGTCCAGAGGGGCTGTAGGGCTGCCCCTTTTGTCTCCTTATCAGTCTTTTGATTTCCCAAAGAGGCTAGATGTGCCTTTTTGGAATCCTTTAATAATGCATGACTGCAATCTGCTTGGGAAGACAGGCCATCCTGCTTGCACTTTACAGATGTTGTTTTTCAGTTAGGATTAGGCCTAGTGAAAGAGTTAGTAGAATGCAGGGGGTGTGGTTTATGTTTCCCCTAGCTCATCTTGGGGCCTGGAGTAAGCAACAACTAAGTCTCAAGTACTTAAAATGGTAACCAGTGAAGAAGGAGGAGGCCCCAAGAGCCCACAAAGTATCTCTGTGAGACTCAAGTATTAACTGGACAGATGGCTCAGTCTGAAAGCACAGTGATGGTGTTGTCAATGGAGCATAGAGCTGTTCAGCCACTTGATGGCTCTACATAGAACTAGATCTTGGGAGCTTAGTGTCCCTTGTGAAACTCAGATGGTCACCAGACAGACATTTCTATCCTGAGCATCAGCGTCAGTCACAGAAGCATAGAAGAAAGCCCTGGCTAGGGCTCTTTGTCTATTGACTGGGCCCCAGGAACTCCTTGGGGAGAGAGAGTGAGCCACTCCCAGGAGATCAG
>PVKA01016611.1:29972-47653 GCA_004027165.1 Ctenomys sociabilis
TGGGATTATAGGCATGCGCCACCACGTCCGGCAGAAACCTCTTTTCTGAGAGGGAAAAAAAAAACAACTTTCAAGAATCCTAAGAATCATAATCACTTGAAGTAAGCTTTCCTGGCAGTTGTTTTTTCTGCTCAGGCTCTCAAGCAAATGTTTCTAAATTACCTGCATTTTGTTAGATGAAACAAGGGGAGGGTCTCTCGCCTAACTCAGCAGGGGGAGAAAGCGTACATATTTGCTAAAATCAGAGTTTAGCTTCTATCTATAGGGGTGAGGACTCCCAGTGACCATGGCATCACTTGAAATCAAACACGGCAGATCCTGCGTGGGCGACCCAGACAGGCAGCCAGTCACATGGTGAGATGGTGACCTCGACTAAGATAGCGCTGTGAGAAAGAAATAGCCATTTAGGAGCCTAAACCACAGATGAGTCTTTTTTTTTGAGACAGGGTCTCACTATGCAGTTCAGGCTGGCCTTAAGCTCTCGAACTCACAACAATCCTCCTGCCTCAGTCTCCCGAGTGCTGGGATTACAGGCATGCGCCACCACGTCCGGCCCACAGATGAGTCTTTGAGTGTAAAAGAGGAGTGAGCTGGGGGAGGCAGCCTCTCAGGGAGGCTACCAAGTTATCAGCAGCAGTTGTTGCCCAAAAGAGTGAGAAAACTGAATAAAGTATCACCAAAACCACAAACACCAGGATGAATCAGGCTCTCTGTCTATTTAACTCCATGAAGTGACAGCAAATGGAAAAAAAGGAGAGGTGTCGGGGTCAGGGCCCTGCAGAAGTATTTTCACGGGTCAGATCCCCAAGGAAAAGAAAGCACGGGGGCGGCGGCAGCAGCAGGCATCTTTATTGTTTGGCCTGTGTCTGTGGGCCATTGTCAAGCTTCACACTCGCTCGTACGGTCATGACACGCAGTGCACGCGTGGCTGTGCTAAGTCGCGCTTACTTAATGCATCCTGTTGTGCATGTGTGCCAGATAGCGAGCGCAAGTCCTTCTGGGTCGTCAGATGCCCTGGCTTTGAAGCAATCTGCTGTGGCTCCCTATAGGAGTAAACTTGAGGTGGGTTTGTAGGTCTGTTACTGGCTGAGAGAGAAAGAAAACAAACAGCCTTTTAGAGAGAAACAGCAATAACTAATGCTCCCATCCTTACCTGCTACTCTTGGCTGGCTGAGTCAAATACGTATTGAGATTTAGGGAACTGGAGTCTCTTTCTGCTGGTGGTTTGTAGGTTCTTTCTGTCCTGAGCAGAGAACGGGTCAAGACAAACAGTAGTGTGGAGAGCAGCTGAAGCTGGAGATTGATGGAGGTTAGCCTCAAGAATACAGTGCCTGAGGCAGGTCACGTGGATAAGCTGTCTCAAGAACAAGCCATGGTGTTAAGCTATCGGTGGAGAGGTTTCTTGTGATAGCCAACCTGCTAAGAGCATAAATAAACATGCTGTAGCCCTTAGGAGCTCTCTCCTCTTCTTTTTTTTTTTCTGGTGGAACTGGGGGTTGAACTCAGGCCCTTGTGCTTGCCAAGCAAGTGCTTATTCTACTGAGCTATCTCCCCAGCCTTTTCTTTCTCTTTCTTTCTTTCTTTCTTTCTTTCTTTCTTTCTTTCTTTCTTTCTTTCTTTCTTTCTTTCTTTCTTTCTTTCTTTCTTTCTTTCTTTCTTTCTTTCGTTCTTGTACTGCCGATCAAACTCAGGCCCTTGCACTTGCCAGGCAGACACTTATGCTGCCGAGCTACTTCTCTGGCCCTTCTTCCTTCCTTTCCATCAGTAGAAAGAGCTCCATATGGCCTCAGTTTTCTATACTCTGACTCTTCTCCTTTTTTCTCCATCTTCTCACTATCCTCACCCTTGGGACTTGGAGAGCTGCCATGGAATGCAGCACAGTAGCAAATTTTATTAAAGGTAGGAAAAGAAACAACCTCTGTAGAGCGTTTGGACCAAGTAAAACAGGAAAAGGAGCACACTATATAGTGTGAGGGGGACCACCATGGAAATGAGAACACAGAAACAAAATTCTGCAAGGACTTTTTTTTTTATGTATTTAATACAGGGTCTTAGTACACAGTTCAGACTTGCAGTGAGCCTCTTGTCTCAGCCTTCCCAGCACTGGGATTGCAGGCATGCACCACCCAGTCTGGACCATCCTTTTTGTATCACCCACTCCTCAGGTTATGTCAGGGATAGGTCATCCTATCAGAACCCTACTCAAGTTCTCCAGGGAAGTCCGCATGCAGGGCTCTGGGAACATCTCTGGCCATGTGTCCTGGGATATTTTATAATTAACAGGTCACACTTACTCTCCCTGCCAGCTTTGCCATGCCCTACTCTCCTGTCCTAGTGGGGCAGTCGGTCAGGTTGTGCCCAGAACATTTGATCCAGAGACTGCCTGGAAGCCAAACCTCAGCACACCCTGCTTGCTGAGCTGGCCACCCCGAGCCCCTGCCTCACTTGCTCTGCTGTGCTGTGGGCTTGTGGCAGCCCTGGTCTCTGTTGCCACCTCAGTTGCTAATCCCAGATTTATCAGGATGGTGGCAGTAAGACCTGAGATCCTCCTTCAAACCATAGTCTTTCTCCTGTTCAGCATTTTCCCATCATTGTCCTTCCACCTGTGCTCTCTGCCATTTCAGATGTCTCTTACCTATACCCAGGTGAAATCCATCCCTTACTTTCTTCACTATTTTCTTTTCTTTTTTCAGTACCAGGGATCGAACTCAGGACCTTGCTGAGCAGGTGCTTATGTGGCTGAACTATATCCCCAGCCCCTCTTCACCATTTTCTTCCTTTTGTCAGGGGCAAGAGAATCTCCTTTACCTCAAAGATGCAAGTCTTTCAGTCTGCTGACATAAATTGGCAGTAGGCATATTAACAGGAAAAGAACATAGATATATTTACATCCTTGTGAGTTTGTGGGGGCCATACACACAGGAAACTCCAAGGGGCCAGTTCCTATTGTTTATTGATATTTCATCTCTATCCAGACAGAAGTGCTTCCATGAGCACCCTTGCAGCTGCTGAGGCATCCGTCTAGATCTCCTGGGCAAGTTTGCCCAGTTAAGTAAACATAGACAATCTCCACTTTCAATGATCTCATTTAAGATTTTGCAGTGGTATGAAAGCCGTACACATTCAGTAGAAACTGTACAGAACTTGGAATTTTGAATTTGATCTTCCTTGGCTAGTGATGTACAATCTGCTCCCTCTCTTCATGCTGGGCCATGGTGGCAACCATAGCTCCAAGTTACCCCAGTGGGCACAAAGGGACACATCTGATGCCACACATGGTACTGCCAGGCTTAGATGTCCAGTGGGCTACTTGGACTCAATGCACTTTTGACTGACAATATTTTTTGACTCACAGTGGTTCTTTTGGGGTATATCTCCATTGAAAGTTAAGGAGCACCAATATTTAGCTACTCACAGTTGGTGACCAAGGGCACTGGTTTTCATTTTTTTCAATAACTTCACTAATACAAAAAGAAATTGGAAGAATGTCCAATTTCTTAGATTTTTTCTCCTTCTGTCTTCCTATGGGCCTTCTCTAGATTTTTTTTTTTCCACAGTGCTGGGTCTTCACCTAGGCTAGGCAAGTACTCTGTCACTGAGCTATACCCCAAGCCCTGGTCTTCCCCTGTGAATCATGCATACCACTACTGTTGCCTGCTTGCTTTCCCTCCTTGCCACTTCTTGGGTGCCTCCCCACAACTCCTACTTGGGATCCTTGATATCATCACACATTTGCTGAGCACTTCCTCATGCTGCCACTATGCCATGGATGAGAGACACAAGCAGTGGTGACATGGCTCCTTGGCCCAAAGTTCGTGGTTTTGGTTGGAGAGAACTGACATACAAATGGAAGATGACACATGACATCTTTGATCACATGATCGGACACATCAGACCTGGCAAGGAGAAGGAGAGACAGAACAGAGAAGGTGTTCTGCAGGACTTTTTGCTTTGGCTGGAGAGATTTTTGAAGTAAACCAACAAGGAACGTGGGATAGGATAAGCCTATAATTAGGAGGATGAATTTTGAGTAATGGTAATGATGTGGATATTTTGATTATGGTTGAAGTCAATTTTAGTGTAGTAGTTACAGTACTTAGATGCTCTGATCTGAAATGTAAGAGAAGTGTTTAGGTTCAAAATAGAGATGTGTGTGTGTGGGGGGGGGAAATAGCTGAATCACTGGGCTGGGATGAAATGCCTTGGTGGAGGACGTGGAAGGAAAGATGCATCTCTATGAAGGGGAATAGGCTCGTCGCAGGGCTCTGGAGGAAACATCTGAAACTGCAGAAGGAAGGAAACAGGAGAGCCACATACAGAATTTACAAAGAGAAGAAGCCAAAGTGGGAGGGATAGCCAGTCTTACCAGAAACTATGGAGAACTCAAATCAAATCAGGACAGAATGGATGCCAGGCTGGTTGTTGTGGGTATGAGCCAAAGCTGCTGAGGTAGCAGTGAGAGGGCGCAGATGGGCTGCATGACGGTGAAGGGGGCAAAATGCGAATAGATGCCACTCAAAACTTTGGCTTTGGGATTGGGGCAAGGAAGAAGATGGCACCAGCATTTCAGTTGTTATGGGGTTTGCCTTTGGTTTTTAAAGATTGAAGAGATCCTTTTAGGTCTTAATAACTAGCACTCTGTTCCTTTGAAAGTCTTCCTGAACAGTGTTCACTTTTCTGCTCTTCGATTAATGTCACACATCACTCAAAGATTCCTAATTCTACTTGAGTAAACCTTGCCAAAATTATGTTGTTTCTTGAATGCTTTCTTTGCTGTTACTCCATTTTATTTCTAATATCATTTCCCAACCAGAAAAGAGATTATGTGTGTTCTTCCCTCCCACTCTGAGAGGGGTGGAAGACAGCTTCAGAAATCCTCTTGGAGTCCGAGCCAAGCACTGTCCTGCCCTTCACATGTCTTTCTTATAGCAGGATCTTCTTTCTGAGATCCCATCCCCTCTGGCAGCATGAATCACAGCCATAGTGGCTTAGGCATGGCCCCCAGGTTCACTGCTTTTGTTTCGCCCCATATCCATCTTGTACCATGTCCGTAATTCCTCAAGAGCTAGGCGACACATTTCACTCCATGATGGACTGCACTATGGCAAGTGATGCTCCAATTTCCTTCTTTCCAGTGTGTTCACAGAGACCTGGCAGCCAGAAATGTGCTGGTCACCCACGGGAAGGTGGTGAAGATTTGTGACTTTGGACTGGCCCGAGATATCCTGAATGACTCCAACTACGTTGTCAGGGGCAATGTGAGGCCGCTATTTCTTCCTGTGTTTTCCTGCTGCTAGTTAATCTTTTATCATTATTTCGGTAAACATCTGCACTTACTGCAGTGCATTTTTGATTTGTGGAAACATTAAAAAAAAAAAAAAAAACCAAAAAAAAAAAAAACTCAGAGCAGTTTGCTTCCTTGTGCTTAAAACACTTTTCTACAGCTTCAAGGAATAATCCATCTATGCTAAAAGTTGCACAAAGCAGCTACACAGCTGTTCTTAGGACATCTGGTCAAAGCAGCTCTGTTAGGGGCTTTTGAGTGCAGTCTTCACTTTAGAGAACAACAATCTCCTTACCTGTTCTTACTTCATTTTCCTTAGCTGCAGAATGACTGTTACAATAAATCACTTTTCAAAATATACAAGGCATGAATTAAATATTAAGTATAAAATTTATAGGACACTCTGCTTCAATAGTAATTTTTATATTTTTAAAAGTGTAAACAGTAATTTTAAAATGTTTTCCATTTTGTCATTGTTAATACAAAGAGATCAAAAACATCGCTGAATCATGCTTATTAAAAAATACCAAAGACAGATGTGCTATTTTAGAAATTGTAGATTAATTTTGTATCTTAATTTTGAAGAGGTAGAAGACCTGGGTTAAAGCCCCTGTTCTGCTCCCTTTCGGTTACTCGGTTTGGTGGTTTCTCCCTACTTCATGTTTCCATTTGTGAACCCACAGTAGCCACAGACACTGACCAAGCCCTTACTATGTGGTAACATTTTCCAATATTCTTTTCCTATATTAATTAATTTGGTCATCCACTTTGTGGATATAGAAACTGAGGCACATAGAACTGACTTTCCATGGTTACATAGCACATGGATTTGAACATTAGTAGTCCTAACTAAATCTATGCCTAACCTCCATAGCACTGTGTTTCCCATGCACTTACCCTACAGGTTTGTGGGAGAAAAGTACAGTAAAACCAACATAAAAGGTGGCTGTTCAGTTTAAATGTCTAATAGATGTGAAAACTAGAATTAAACAGTGTTCAGATACACATCTTTCTTCATTTAAAATCTGCTCATCAGTAACTACAGCAGACACCGTAAGTCTGCTAGATGCTCCTGCATAGATATGCAGCTTCTACCCTACAGTCTCCCCATCTCTTATGTGACAAGGTAAATTCCACATGGATCCAGTTATTTCTTTAATGAGTGAAATGAAATGAACTCACCTGCTCTCCCATTTGTGTAGGATTTAAATGATTGTTTCTTTCTTGGGCTTTGTATTTTACTTGGTAGATTAAATGTGCAGATGAAATATGCTTCTTGACCCATGATAGAAAGAATGAATTCAGAATACTCTGCCCCAAGATATAGGTCACCTTGTGTCTGGATTCAGATCTGAGGCTGGGGGCAGTCAGAACGCCCCGTCCATGCCAGTGGAAATTATTAAAGCCATAGCAGCCAGCCTGGTTTCATTTCTGGAAGTGATGACATAACTCCCCTCCTTATACTCCTGAGGGTGCATGTCCACTAACCTTCTGAGAAATGCTGTGACAGGACAGTCCATTTAGCTCAGAGGTAAGTCCCACTTAGCTCTGGGCAATGGACTGGCCCCTCCTTATAAAGGAAAGTGAGTAACTACTGTTACATCTGCCGAGTCCAGGACAAGCCTTTGTTCCAGATGAGTTGAAAATGCAAGAGAGAGAGAAAGAGAGAGAGAGAGAGAGAGAGAGAGAGAGAGAGAGAGAGAGAGAGAGAGAGAGAGAGAGAACGTGTGTGTGTCTACATCTGGGCTAGGCTACTATTATTAGAATGTGAGCTTGAAAGCAAAAAGATTGGCCTGAGGAAAATAATACATTTCATCATTTAGTAAGAGAAAACAAGCCATGGGTGCACACATGGAACACTCACCCTCAGCTCTCCTCTTGGTTCACACAGGCCCGACTGCCTGTGAAGTGGATGGCCCCTGAGAGCTTATTTGAGGGGATCTACACAATCAAGAGTGACGTCTGGTCCTATGGGATACTGCTCTGGGAAATATTCTCACTAGGTATGTTGGGCATGTCGCTGGGCTCTGTGCATTCCTCTGTGTCCCATCTTCCTTTCCCTTTCCCTCCTAAGTATGAAATCCTGTGAAGTTCCCACAGCTCCTGGTCTTGCTTCTGTCACAGCATGTGCCACTTGATGTGCTGTTTCCTAATGTCAGTCCTCCTTGCTGATCCACAACCTGCTTGGAAAGATGTGACTTCTCTAGCCAGTTGTAGAACCAGCTGTAGGCTGTGTCTGGCTGTTGGAAACTCTATACATGTGGTCAAGTGAATGAATAAACTGACAAAGGAAGGAATCTGAATGGCCACACTGGCTTTCTGTTTTTCTCAGGTGTGAATCCTTACCCTGGCATTCCAGTCGATGCTAACTTCTATAAACTCATACAGAGTGGATTTAAAATGGATCAACCATTTTATGCTACAGAAGAAATGTAAGTTCACATCAGACTACAGATTGGTTGAAATCAGAAACTTATAGACCCTCTATTTCAGAATACATGACCAAAAAAAGGTGAAATAAATTTTATTTATTTATTTATTGTCTTTTTTTGGAGACAGGGTCTCACTGTGCAGTTCAAGCTGGCCTCAGACTCACTTTGTAGCTCAGGCTGGTCTTGAACTCACAACAGTCCTCCTGTCTCAGCTTCCCAAATGCTGGGATTACAGGCATGCACTACCACGCCAGGCTGAAATAATTTTTTTTTAAAAGGGGAAGAATTCGATCCTCGACTCCACATGCTGGGCCAGCCCCACCCCCAGTGTGGTGGCGCCTGCCAGCAATCCCAACACTAGGGAGGTTGAGGTAGGAGGAGTACTAATAGTCCAAGCTGCCTAGTAAGACCCTGTATTAAGTACATTTTAAAATACTAATAACTTAGGGGCTGGGGAGATGGCTCAGTGGAATAAGCACTTCCCAGGCAAGCGCAAGGGCCTGAGTTCAACCCCCAGTTCTGCCAGAAAAAAACAAATAAAATACTAATAACTTAAAAAAGAATCAGAGGATTCTTCTTTAAACAATAGAGAAAAATCTTCCATTATGGTTTAGATTCTGAACTAAACTCAACCTTCCCTACCCTCAGAAGTGCCTATTTTTAAATTTTGAGGCCCAGGGAGATAGCTCAGTAGAATAAGCACTTGCCTGGCAAGCACAGGGTCCTGAGTTCAGTCCCTGGTGCCACAAAATTAAATAAATAAATAAATAAATTTTGATTCCTTTGCTAGAGGATCTAGGAGGTTAGACTGCATCTTCTGCACCACACTTCCTTAAATGGATCCCTACCCATCATCTAATTTCTCCTTTCTAATATAAGTGCAAAATCTCATAGAGTCCTTGCCACAGAACAAACATGTCATCAGTCATGAGTTCTACACAATACATAGTATGCCATCCTATGGAAAATTGGTCCATTGATTTCATTCAAATTTTCCTCATTTTGGTTCTTCGTTCTCACTCTTGCAGATACTTCATAATGCAATCCTGCTGGGCCTTTGACTCCAGGAAACGGCCATCCTTCCCTAATCTGACTTCCTTTTTAGGATGCCAGCTGGCAGATGCAGAAGAAGCGGTATGTAATAGCCAGGACTTGCTAAACCATGACCATAAAGGAAATTGGTCATTTACAATACTTGTGTTGACTTCCTAAGATCCAGATGCCCCAAACTGTCTGTCTGAACACACACTTGGTCTAGGTTGCCCTATGAAAGCTATATTGGGTGATATATCTGTTGACAGATGTTTTTAGAAAAACAATGCCTTTCCTGAAGATCTTAGCCAACTGGTTAATAAATTAAAAGCTCTTAAGGGTTCAGTGCAGAGAATGAGATGACAAAATAAAATTAAAGCCTCCCAGAAAACCCTGTCCTTTTCTGATTCAATATGAAGCATTTATGTGGAATAATCACACTGCCCCATCATGTGGATGGTAGAGTACAAAGGGTAGAGGCCTGGCCTCTTAGAGCAGATGCCCGCACTGCTGTTCTCCCTCCTGTCAGTCTCGCCGTTATGACAAATCACTTAACCTTGCTCTGCCTTAGTTTTCTCTCTGTAAAGAGAGTTTCCAAGCTAGATGATGCATGAGCTTTGGCACTCGGAATTATTTTACTAACTCCTGATGAAAAGAGCCATCCTTACAGAACGCGATCAAAAGGTATAATCTTAAGTGTCCAATACCCAGGTTCAAATCTGAAGTTGCTTAATCTTTTTTGGGGAACAGTGGGGTAGGACTCTACCTCAGTTTCTTTGTGTGAAATATGAGATTAACAAATCTTGGGGGCTGGGGAGATGGCTTAGTAGGATAAATGCTTGCCTGACAAGTGCAAGGGCCTGGTTCCAACAAAACAAAAACAAATCTTAATTCATGGCATGGGTGGTAATGAGAAATTAATCTCTTCATGAAATGTTGGCTAAATATAAATAATCCTTTCTGTTGATTGTCCTTTCTATATTCTTCAGAGTCCATTTTCAGTTTTGCGTTCTGTCTACAGACCTACTTAGATGATGGGTATCCTTTTCTTCTATTGCAATTTAAAAAAAAAAAAATCTTATTGTCAAGGCCAGGGAGATAGCTCTGTGGAATAAGTGCTTGAAGGTCCTGAGTTTGATACCTGGCACCACCAAAACAAACAAACAAACAAACAAACAAACAAAAAACCTTATAGTCACAGAATTGGGTGGAAAGGCTGAGAAAAAGAAAGTTCCCGCCAGGCATAGTGGTGCATGCCTGTAATCCCAGCACTCGGGAGGCTGAGGCAGGAGAATTGTTGTGAGTTCGAGGCCAGCCTGAACTACAAAATGAGCTTAAGTCCAGCCTGAAATGCATAGTGAGACTCTGTCTCAAAAAGACAAAAAAAGAAAAAAAAAAAGAAAGAAAGAAAGTTCCCATGGTATTTGTAGCCTGTTGGTAAGATGATGTGAAAACAATTAATGGTCATAGAAGGTAACTTAAAAGGTGAACTATGGGAAGAAATGAGAAGTGAGCTAACAGAATAAAGAAAAAGGGCTGGCTGACATTTGCTTAGATCTTGGCTAGGCTGAAGAATGGGGAGCAGTTAACTGTCTGAGAAGGAGGATGAGCACAATACTATAGGCTGAAAGGATACTGCGGTATCATGACGTTCAAAGCAGAAGTGAGTGGAAGATTATAGCTGTGGCTAACAGACAAGCAAGTGGAGAACGTGGAAGAAAGCACAGTTGCACAGGTGGCCAAGCCAGGACGCGTCCCCGCCTCCCCGCCATCCCCAGAATAGCCACCTGGCTCTGTTCAGGACCATAGGGAGCTGAGAGTCTCTTTTAATATTGTCAAACCCATAAGATGTCCTAACCCCCTTTCCTCTATTCAGGAGCCTAGGAGGTCTCAGTAACTCTTAAATGGCAACCTCTCTACGGTGATGAATCTCTGCGGGAATCTGTGCTCAAGTTTACCAACTCCTCCTTCTCACCTTGACCACAAAGGAAAGCTCTTCTTCTTCTTCCCTTCTGTCACCCAAGCCAGGGGTTACACACACACCCAGCAGCTTCTTTGAGCAAGTGGGGAAATGGCGCCCTCTGTGGGTGACAGGAATCCAAAGACAACACTTCCTTGGGGCTCAGATACGGAGAAGTGAAGCCTACATCCGGTCTTAGCCCCCACTTGCTTGCTGTGCTAGGCTCTGATGGGATTGAATCCAGGGCCCTGCCCATGCCAAGCAAATGCCCTAACATTGAGCTATAGTCCTGGCTCTTGCTGGGCACTTTATTTAGAGAGTAGTGTACATAACCAGGTCTGTAGCCCTGCCTGCAATGAGCCAAGCTTTTCTTCTACCATTGATGTTGTCCTTTCCATCTCATAGGCATAACCATTGGGTAACGAAACTGGTTATTCCCCTGTTCCTAGGACGGTCCTGCTCAAACACAGATGGGTGGTTATGTGTAATCTATTCCTGTCTCACTGAAAACTAGGCACCAGAAATGACTTTCAGGCAGGCAGATGGGGGCAGAAATAGCAAAAATGTGGGTCAGGATTGTCAGATCTAACCTCAGGACCAGCAGGCTCAGAATAAGGAACTGCTGAAGAGCGAGCTCAAATGTTATTTAACAAATGGTGACTCAAAGATGGCTGGGGCAGGGGCAGCTCAGGGGTAGGGGCGTTGCTTAGAGTAGACAGTGACTTCTAGGTGGACAATCACACCTCAGCCTTTAGGCCCAGATCACTTTTTATGTCCTCTGCAAAGCTTCCCAACTTCCCTCATCAGATTTCAGTCTCCTTTGGAAGTCTCAGCACTTTATAGATAACGTTATACAGGGCTTGCCTCATGTTATGTGCTAATTTTGCCTTGTGGGTCTGTCTGTTTCATCACCATTTGAGTCATCAAGCATGTGTACAGTCATCCGTGTGTCACACGAGGTGGTGCTTGCCCTACGTTTATTAAATAAATCAGTGGAGGTCACTGTAAAATAGATTAGAAACCACATCTGTTTGGTTCTGTCCCCAGCTGCTAGCTGCATGGTTAGTACACAGAGGGGCTAAGCAAACACTTCTAGAAAGAAGAATAAAAAGAATGGAAGGGAGACTGGGGAGATGGATCAGTAGAATAAGTGCTTCCCTGGCAAGTGCAGGGGCCTGAGTTCAATCCCTGGTTCTGCAAAAATCAAAAAACAAACAAACAAAAAGAATGGAGGAGGAGAAGTGTAAAGCACATTAGGAAAAGCAAGGACAAAAATTTAACATCAGGACAGCAGTTAAGAGGTAGCCATGACCTCAGGAATGGGCAATAGCAGACAGAGGCAGTGGCAGGAGAGGTGATGGGAAGAGGTGACAAAGATATTGTAAGCAATCCAACAAAATGAAGTAGAAAAGAACAAAAGAAGAATTCATGGAGATAGAAAACATAAGAGCTAGGGGTTGTGGTGCATGTCTGTAATCTTAGCACTCAGGAGGCTGAGGCAAGAGGATCTTATCTTCAAAGCCAGTCTGGGGTATATAATGAGACCCCATCATAAGAAAACAAAAGCAAAAAGAAAACAAAATGACAAAAGCTGGCAAACCCGCTGAAGACAGACAATTTTAGCATAAATAGAATTAATAGAATTGTTAGCCAGGTATGGTGGTGGTGCCTATAATCTGAGCACACAGGAGGCTGAGGCAGGAGGATTGCTGCAAGTTCAAGGACAGCCTGGGCTATAGAGTGAGTTCACGGCCAGTCTGTGTGTAGTGAAACTTGTCTCAAAAAAAAAAAAAAAAATTAGGCCAGGCGTGGTGGCGCATGCCTGTAATCCCAGTACTCGGGAGGCAGAGGCAGGAGGATCGTTGTGAGTTCGAGACCAGCCTGAGCTACAAAGTGAGCTTAAGGTCAGCCTGAACTGCATAGTGAGACCCTGTCTCAAAAAAGACAAAAAAAAAAAAAAAAAATTGCTATAATATAGAGCACATTCACTAACCTCAAAGCAGTGAACTGACAATTCACTAGCAGCAGCCCAAAACAGCACCTAGATTCACAGACCAAGAACTTCAAAGCATACTTCTTACAGAGGTGTTTGGTTAAGATGCAGGAGGAGAGCAAATAAATACAAATGGACATGGCTTATTAAAAATTGTGGAAGTTAATCAGAAAATAAAAAGTGATCCAGTGCGAGCAGCCATGGAAGGAGTTCAGTGGGGTACCGAGCACTGTGCAGACAGTGGGGTACCAGCCCTCAAGACCTGCCTGCCACCTCCTCTGTGCCTGATGAGTTGTACCAGATGATCCAGGCTTTGGGCCCACACCACTGGATGTGGCCATGTTCAGTTATGCCTGTGGGTGTGGCCATGAGGCTACTCACTGCCTCTGAAGAATTTCCTGGGTCCTTACAATGACTTTCTTTTCTTTTCTTTTTTCTTTCTTTCTTTCTTTTTTTTTTTTTTTTTTTTTTTTGTGGAACCGGGGACTGAACTCAGGCCCTTGCACTTGCCAGGGAAGTGCTTATTCTACTGAGCCATCTCCCCGGCCCCCTTATGATGACTTTCAAGGAAGAAATTTTTTTAAATAAATTAAAACCCCTGAACCTGTGTCTCAACCTCAACAGGAAGCCAGATCACAGAACGCATGGAAGTGCTCACACAATGAAGCCAAGACTCGGGTAGTATTTGCTGACTCCACAGGCCTTTCTTGGCCTGCTATCCACGTCTTCTCTGACCTCCCAGATGAACCTGCACAGAATCTCCAGTTTGATCTCTTGGATCTTAATGATACCACCTCTGGCTTAAAACTCCATGAGGAGAAAAACTGAATTTTAGATTTTCCTCAGCCTGTAACTGATTACTTAGGTTTCCAGAATAATTTTCAAAAGAACTTTGTCTGCCTGGAGAACTGCTCTTTGCAACAGTGAGCAGTGACCGGGACTGTTAAAGTGAAAAATGTGAGCTTTGAGAAGAGGGTTCCATCCTGAGTTCAATCCCCAGTACCACACACACAAAAAGAAATCCTTTTGGGATGGGGAGATAGCTCAATAAGCACCTGCCTGGCAAGTGCAAGGTCCTGAGTTCAATCTCTGGTACTGCAAAGAAAAAAAAAAAAAAAGAGGGTTCAGGTCTGTATCACTTTTGACAGCTGGAAAAGCTACATAGACGTGGACTGTATCTACATGAAGAATGTATATGGCAGCTCAGATAGTGACACCTCATTTAACATTACTTGCCCCCTGTTGTTCCAGCTGTGGAGAAAATTGAGTTCTGCATTCCTTACTGTGCTAGTGGGCAGGTCTTCTGGGACAACAGTGAGGGTCAGAATTACATAACTGTCCATGTACAGTGGAAGCCTGATAGGGTGCAGACACATGCAGCACCCCAAGACTACATTCCACCAGGTGCCCCATAAGACTGGGGTAGAGTCGATGGTCTTTGGCAGTCCAGGGCTGGCTAGTGGGCTCTTCCAGAATGGCAGAGTTGGGGGAGAATGGGGAACGTGGCCTAGTTGAGCAACCCAGTATCTGGTCTTGACCTGTCACAGTCCCTGTGTAATTCTAGGTTGATATTGCTTAATATTAGCAAGTACTTTCTACTTTCTTCTATCAGTAGGTGTGCATTTGAGCTTTTGAAGCCTGGCTACATAAGATACAGCCATTGCAGGCTGGGGAGATGGCTCAGTAGAATAAGTGGTTCCCTGGTAAGCACAAGGACCTGAGTTCAATCCCCAGTTCTGAAAAAAAAAAAAGAAGTACAGCCACTTGAGAATTTAGTGTTGGAGGTCTTGTTTGGATGATGCTACCCAATTTTATTTTGGAGAATCAAGTAGCAGCCTAGGAACTATTTTTAGAAAAACAATATTTTTTCAGTGCCCTTCCTCCTTCCCTCTCAGTTCATTAGCTTTCTTTCATGTTGGGCAAGAAAAAGTAAAGCCAATTTCGTTTTTGGGAAAAAAACAAAACAAAACAAAACAAAAAAAAAAAAAAACAAACCTTCAAAGCCATAGAACTTCCAGGTAAAACTTGGTCATCAGTACCCTATATTAATTACACAATGAGCAGATTTCTCTTGTAGCATGGCTCTTCTATGGCTTTTCTGCATGGCTCTAGAAGTTCTAGGGTAACACTTTATATCTAAGAGTGGAATTTGTCCCTAAGAATAGATGCTATAATGGTTCTCGAAGCTCAGGGTACTATTCCACAGATATAAAAAGAATGGAAATTCTGGACTTTGATTCTGTCTGCAAATGGAAGGACTAAGGTTGCTTCATCCAGTAATATGTAGGATATTTTCTAAGACTCATGCGTAGTAAAATGAACCATCTCTGTAAATCAGTCATCGCACTTACGTAGCGCACCACATAGGCACATAGGCAGAGTCTTGACAAGAGTTCTCTTCCCATTTTCAGATGTACCAGAACGCGGATGGCAGTGTTTCAGAGCGTCCTCCCGTCTACCAAAACAGGCGAGCTTTCGGCAGAGAGATGGATTCAGAGCCACCTTCCCCACAGGCTCGGGTTGGAGATTCATAGAGGAGCAAACTAGTCTTCAGGACTTCATCACACTGCAGACCCTCCGCAGGCTGTAGATTACCAAAACAAGATTAATTCCATCATTAAAAGAAAATATATTATCAGCTGCTGCTTTGCTGGACTTTTCTCTAGAAGCTGTCTGCAATTACTCTTATTTTCAAAGGGACTTTTGTAAAAGTGAATTGTCTCCTACGCGCAGTGGGAGGAGCCAGTAAGTAGCCGTATTGGTGTCCCTGCCTACACGGAAAGGCCTTCTCAGGCTGGGTTGATGGAAAAAGTGTACCTTAAATATAGTGTAATCTTGTAAATACAGAAAAACAAAAGCATTTTGCTAAGAAGCTAATATGATTTTTAAAAATCTATGTTTTAAAACAATATGTAACTTTTTCAGCCACTTAGTGATATATTTTATGGATGGAAATAAACTTTCTACATAGAAATGTTTATTTTGGAGTCATACATGAACGGGACATTTATAGTATGAGCTAGATGCTTTGTGTGTGACTCTTGAAAAAAAGGCCTTATTTTTTCATCATATTCTTTTTTTTTATTTTCCTGCAGTATTTGGAGTACTTAGGGCTGGGGCACTCGACCAGTGAGCAGCAGTTCCAGCCCTTTTAACTTTTAAATTTATTCCTTTATGATGTGATTGAATCCAGGGGTTTTATGCTGAGCAACATCCCTGGTGCTTTTACTTATTTTTATTTATTTGTTTTATTGTGGGTCTCACTAAATTTTCCACTTGGGTTCAAACTTGTGATCCTTCCTGCTTCAGGCTCCCAGAGTGCTACAATTATAGCCATGTACCATATGCCTAGCTGTTTTTTTTAATTTTTACTTATTTTTGTTGCTCAGATTGGCCTCAAGCTCACATTCCTCCTGCCTTTGCCTCCCCAGTAGCCGGGTTACAGGTATATGCCACATCACATTCTTATTCTTTTTTTCTTTTGTAGTACTGGGGATTGAACTCAGGAGCCTGGACTTGCCAGGCAAGCACTGATTCTACTGAGCTATCTCCCCAGCCCGGTAGCACATTCTTAAAAGCACCATTGACTACTGTCCCCCTGGGCACAGGAAAGGCATCTGCTCCTTTCTCTGTAGCTCCCCATCATTCTCTGTAGTCATCCGTGTCACTTGGTCCTCATATCCCATCCCTTAGGCTCCTGTCTTAGCCATGTGCGTGTGTGTGTGTGTGTGTGTGTGTGTGTGGTTGTGATGGGAATCACTGTGTTGCGCAGAGCCCACCCCACACCCAGCTTCCTTTGTTCTACTTGGCCGGCTGCTAGTGTAATGGTGGTGAAACTGGAGCTGTCTGCCAAGCCTGGGATTCCCTGTGCACTGCTTCCCAGGTGTGTTGGGCTTGAAGCTATGGTTTGTAGGGGAAGGGGTGTAAGAAGAGGGGAGGAGAAAGGTGGGGAGGGAGATTAGTAAAGCCCACTTCTGGGTGTGCCTGAGGTGTTTCCAGGGGTCACTGACACATGTATGATAAACTGAGAAGAAGCCCACTGGAACACGGTGACACCACCCATCAGTGCAGGCAGGCTCTTTCTCACCCTCTCTCCCCATTTCCTGGTCACTGTGGGGTGAACAGCTTTCGTCTGTCACCCCTTTCCAGTATGAAGTTTCTGCCTCACCACAGCCTAACATAGTGAGGCCAGCTGACCATGGACTGAAACCGCTGAACCCATGAACCCAGCGCAAAATCTTTCCTCCTCTAAATTGATTTTTCCCAGGTACTTGGTCACAGCAACAGGAAGCTAACCCAATAGTTTTAGCCACTTTAAAAATGCAATTCAGTAGTGCTAAGTGTATACACATTGTTGTAAGACAAATCTCCAGGCCTCTTATTTTGCAAATCTAAAGCCCTGTGCCTACTATTAATTTCCGTTCTCCAACCCTTCAGTCTCTAGTCACCACTGTTGTACAGTCTCCACGAATGTGCCCACTCGGCACACGCCACATGAGTGGAATCATATAGTATTTATCTTTTCCCAGACTAGCTTATGTCATTTAACATAATGTCTTTAAAGTTCATTTGTGTCTATGTCAGAATTTCCTTCCTTTTAAGGCTTGCATAATATTCCATTGTATGCACATAGCACATTTTATTTGATCATTCATTTATCCATGGATATATATAGCTTGCTTTCCCCTCTTGGGCTAGTGTGAATTATGCTGCCATGAACATAGGTGTCCACGTGGCTCTTCAAGACTCTGTTTTCAGTTTTAGGGTCAGCCAAATAGCTCAGCCGATTAAAGAGCCTGCAGGAGCCAGGGGTTTGATCCCTGGGCCTGCCATGCCAGCCCCACCTCCCTCCCATCCTCCATGCTGAGATGGCAATTGAGACTGAGCGTGGTGGTGCAGGCACCTGTAATTCCTGGTCTTGGGAAGCTTAGACAGGAGAATCACTACAAGTCCAATCTAGTAGAAGACCCCGAACACCTT
>PVKA01016612.1:0-47545 GCA_004027165.1 Ctenomys sociabilis
ATGTATAACTTCAGGTTTTATAAGCACTATTCAACCTATTCTAGAGTGGGTTTACTCAAATAGTTTCTTGTCAATATATAAATTATCATCATCAGCTGGGTATAATGGCACATACCTATAATCCCAGCATTTGGGAGGCTGAGGCAGGGTGATAGTTGTGAATTTGAGGCCAGCCTGGGCTACAGAGTGAGTTCAAGGCCAGCCTGAAGTACATAGAGACCCTGTCTAAAAAAAAAAGAACTATATTTTAAAAGGCTTTTTTTAAAACTGAAATTCTGGGGGAAATGACATACATCTTGAAACCCAGTTACTTGAGAGACTGAGGCAGGAGGGTCACTAGTCTGAGCCCAGGCAGGACAATTTATCAAATCTTGTCTCTAAATAAGAAGAAAAAAGGGCTGAGAGTGCAGGTCAGTGAGAGAGCACTTGCCCACCAAGCTTACAGCACTGGTTTAAGCTCTGGTTCTACACAATTTTTCAATAACTGATACTAGGCTTATAATCCATATATTTTCAATTTCAGTAAATGTTTTACACCCATTTGAAAAGGATGCATACCATGCACTGTAGGAGATGATATTCTTTATCTGTCAATTTGGTTAAGTTTATTCACTCATTCATTCTCAATTTACTCTTATTTTTTCTCACCTTTAGTCTGTTAACTATTAAGGAATGTGTTAAAACTTCTCATTGCAATTTTATTTTGTTTTTTCTTTTTTTTCACTGTAATTTTAAATTTGTTTTTCTTCTTTAAGGTCTGTCCATTTATGCTTTAAATATCTCAAGGCTATGTTGTTGGAAAATGTAAGTTCAGAATTATTTTATCTTTCTCATGAATTGAAATTTTATATGAAGTGTCTTTCTATCTCTAATGATTTTTGTCTCAAATCCATTTTCTACCAATATTAATGCAGACTACTGAGTTATCTCCCCAGCCTTGGAAGTCTCAATTTAAAAAAAAATGTTAGCCAAATGTCTCACAACTCCACATAAATCTTTCTCATGAACTCTTTATGTGTGCTATCCTTTTTGTAAAAAAAAAAAAAAAAAAAAAAAAAAAAGCAGAAAATAGTTTTAAAAAAAAGTAATAAGAATAAATTTGTATTTGCACAGTATATTGTTTTTCTTAAAACAAAACAAGATTTTGGTCTTTGTCCACAGGTCGGTACAGCCTCTTGGTACACGTGGAGCGAAAGTAGGAGCAGTAGGTTTTAAAGAGACCAAACTGGATGTGATTTTCCATTGAAGAAGACAAACTTGATGGTAAAGAAACAAGATAATGAGCAGATAAAGAGACATCAAGCCGGGCATGGTGGCGCATGCCTGTAATCCCAGCACTCGGGAGGCTGAGGCAGGAGGATTGTTGTGAGTTCAAGACCAGCCTGAGCTACAAAGTGAGCTTAAGGCCAGACTGAACTGCATAGTGAGACCCTGTCTCAAAAAGACAAAAAAAAAAAAAAGAGACATCAAGACTTGGGAAGCAAGTTGCGTCCATCTGCAATAAACACTAATGAGAAAAAAGTGACTATAAGAAAACTAGAAAAATCCTTTTTTTCTCACAGACCTTATTTCTCTTAAAGTAACACCTTTCTGAAATTTTGATTTCAAAAGATAATTTAGACTTACGAGGGAAGCTGTGTAGAAAAGAATCACCAATTTTATTAATTTGGAAATCCTCTACCAGAGTTTACTCCTTGTGATAATAGCCCCTTGTAAGTCAGTGTAGAAATCCTTTTGTACCCTGTCTGATAGTGGAGCATTCTTTGCCTGATAGAAATCCTATTAATTTACTGAATATGGGTGAACATTTATTTATACATGTCTCATTGAATGGATGCCATGCTAAAAAGACACTGCTTTGGAGGAATAATTGAAAAGCCATTAGCTGGATGACACATCTCATTGAATAGCAGAGAATTCATACTGGAAAGAAACCAGTGAATATAGGTCTAGCATACTGTCATTGACTATTACAACTTTATGCTGGAGAGCAAGATTTGATTGTGGTACTGGTGGTAAAATTATCTCTCAAACTTTACCCCTTGTTCTGCATTTGAAAGGTCATATACAGTAGTTTTATAAATGTAAGAAATGTGGAAATATCTTCAGCCAAAAGTAAATCCTCATTCATCAGAAAATGTATACTGGCAAGCAATCTTGTGAATGTGGGAAAGCTTCCATTCTGATGTCACACCTCAGTCAGCAGAGAAATTGTAGTGGGGGAGCCCCCTTTTCCTGTAAGTTATGTGGGAAAATCTTCAGCCACAAATCCAATCTAACTGAACATGAGCATTTTCATACTAGATAGAAACCTTCTGAATGTAATGAATGTGGGAAAGCCTTTAACCAAAAAAGGTATGTCATCAAACATCAGAACACCCATACTGGAGAAAAGCTCTTTGAATGGAAAATCCTTTAGCCAAAAAGAGAACCTCCTTACCCATCAGAAAATTCACACTGGAGAGAGAAACCTTCTGAGTGCAAAGGCTGTGGGAAAGCTTTCATTCAGAAGCCAAACCTCATCAGACACCAGAGAGCTCACACCCGAGAGAAGCCCTTCATATGTAAACAGTGTGGGAAAACCTTTAGTGGCAAATCAAATCTCATTGAGCATGAGAAAATTCATACTGGAGAGAAATCCTTTAAATGTAATGAATGTGGAACAGCTTTTGGCCAGAAGAAGTACCTCATAAAGCATCAAAACATTCACACTGGAGAGAAACCCTATGAATGTAATGCATGTGGAAAAGCCTTTTCTCAACGAACATCAGTTTTTGTACATGTGAGGATTCATTCAGGTGATAAACCTTATGAATGCAATGTATGTGGAAAAGCCTTCTCTCAGAGTTCTTCTCTCATGCTACACATGAGAAGCCATACAGGTGAGAAGCCCTATGGTTGTAATGAATATGGGAAAGCTTTCTTATTGTTCTCAACTCTAGCCCCACATTTGAGAATACACACAAATAACAGCCTTATCAGTGTAGTGAATGTGGAAAAACTTTCAGCCAGAAGTCACACCACATTAGACATCAGAAAATCCACACTCATTAAGACCTATAAATAGCTTCAGAATGGGAAACATGCACCAGGAATTTGTATCTCACAGTGTAACAGAAATATTTTGAAGCAGAGCATCCTGAGTGAGATGAACTTTTAAACAAATGCTACGACTTTAGAGGACACCAATAGTTTGTACTGAAGAAAAGACATTCGTATGATAAAAAGACTGCTTAAACAAACAAACAAACAAATATGTCAATGGACAGGAAGATGGCTTAGTGGAATAAGTGCTTCCCTGGCAAATACAAGGGCCTGAGTTCAATCCCTGATTCTGAAAAAAAAAAAAAAAAAAAAAAAGTCAAAAGTAACAGTGACTTTAAATGCATTTCCCTAAAATTGGGAGCAGAAATAAAGGACTGTTACTATACTCAGCATACATCTGGTGATCTTTGCCAGTATAAGAAAATTTATAAGTACTACAAAGGAAACAGAAACATGATCATATGCAAATGATAAGCCTTTGTGATGTGACTCAGCAAGGCAGAAGACATTCCATAGCGACCTGTGCATTTATTTGAATTTGGAATATGAAAGAGATGGTATTAGGAGAAGAAATAATTTTTAAAAAATTATTTGGAGGTAATTATTATTATATATTATTATTATTATATATTATATTATATATATATATATTATATATATATATATATTACAGCGACTTTGTAAATTTGAATTATAAACATTTGCCTGATAAAGTTCAATACTTTATGTTGCTAATGGTTACACATAGCTATGTAAATGTTTTTGAAATCAATTGGAAGGACACAGACCAAACTCCTGATGGTGGCCTGTGAAGAATGGAGAAGAGATGGGAATGAGTGTGGGAGTGGGGTGGGAAGGGGCTTCATCTTTTTATTTAAATATCCATTTCTCTGCAAGTAAATATATGAAGAAGCTCACTAATTCTGCATTGTGGTATAAGGATATCTTGTCTTACTTTTTGTACTTTTCTGTATTTTTAAAGTTTCACAAAATTAAAAGGATAGGGTGATGAGAATCTGTACCTGTAGAAATTATGTTATAATAAATTTTCAAATACTAAACATTTTTTTAGTTCTGCCAAAAAAAAAAAAACAAACAACTAAACTTTTTATAGAAATTATTTCTAAAGACTTTATCATCATTGAGTGGATGGACTTCCTCTATGTAATATGAAATCTATTTTATTAAAATTTAAAATGATGAAAAAAAAATACCTAGACAAACAACTTGACTTGTCTGCACTTTGAGCATATATTTGCTGTTAGTTGGCCATCTATTTAGTGTTCCTTTATTATCAGCAGTTGCTCTGCCCCTGATCATGTTGCCTTTGTTGGGTTCCTGGGTAAGAGGCGAAGTCCTACGTGGGGTGCACGCTGGAGTCCCAGTTAGACCCAGTAGTAAGGCCTTGCGGTCAGCAGAGACCACCATGTAGTGACAATAAGCAAAGCCCCAGCCTTCAATACCACATCACCCGAGTCCTGGATCAGCAGATCGGTCCACACTGTTCTGCAGGGCTGTGACTGGCGAGAGTCTGGTGGTGTGCAACATCCAACGGACAGGAGTGGTGTGGGTGGCTGCCAGGGTCTCCACGCAGCGTGACTTAGTGATGACAGTTCACGCGGAGCTAAGAGGTACCTGTTAGTTCCCTCTGGGACAGAATTCAGTAGATTGACCTCATCTTGCTTTAGATCAAGCCCTAATCAAGCGCTGCAAGAAAATAAAATTGAAAGGATATGTTCCAAGAGCCAGTCCACGTGTCTAGTCTGAGTTTCTGGTAAGAACAGATTCATGTGAAAATTGGAATTCACTCATAAATGTGCTGGGATGGGGAGCATTGCTGGAGAAGGCCCCCACACCCACCAGGGCACTGAGCGCCCAGCTCTCCTCCCTGAGCCGATCCACACTGCCTGCTCCTCAGCATCAGCAGCGCCTGTGGCTTGTCCCGAGTGACTGAGGTCCTGGTAGCACAGGTGAGTGCGTGCCTCTATTCACACTCCAAAGGAGGGCGCTGCTTTGTTGCACACAGCATAAAGTTCTGGGGGAGCCCTGGGCTAGTGGGAGCCCGGCTCATTTTGTGCGCAGCTTCCATCTGTACCCATCCTGATGCCCACGTGAGACTGCAGGCAGGGGGAAGGGAGGGCTAGGCTGAAACGCGGCTGCTTGCTGCCCTGTAGTAACCTACATGCTCTGGCCCACAGTGGATGCTATTCATTTTCAGGATCTGTAGCCTCGTGGCAGATTTATTGGTTCCTATCCTTTGTGAAGGTAGAGTCGTTCCCTGACAACTTCTTATTTATTTTTGTTTTGTTTCGTTTTGAGACAGGGTCTCTCTATGCTGCTCGGGCTGGCCTTGAGCTCACTTTGTACATCTCAAATTCACAGCAAACCTTCTGTCTCAGCCTCCTGGGTGCTGAGATTACAAGTGTGTGCCACCATGTCCAGCAAGCCTATTGTTCTGGATTTGACATTTTCCACTCCTTTATCCAGGTTTTATGCTGGGTACTTTCTCCCAACTATCTCCCTGTACACTCCCTCTGAGTTTTAAACCCTCCGTTTGAGTTTATTCAGTCCTACATATTTAAGTTCTATATTCTACATGTAAATTCTATATTCTACACCACAGTACCACAATCCAGATGGCTTCAAGCAGTGAAAATGCATCCCTTTGTTTCTCAGGCCATCCTGACTTGTGGAGGCACCGCGCCATCCTTGTGGAGACTGTCACAAGGCATCCTCTCTGGGCGCACATCTTCTTACTCAGGCATCAGTCACAGTAGATGAAGTGCACTCTGCTCCAGCATTTCCTCATTTTAACTTAAAATTTTCACCTTCAGTGACCCTATTTCAAAATAAGGTCAAGTCCTAAGGTACTGAAGATTAGGGTTCAATATGCTTTTTTTAGAGGACACAATTCCACCTATAACTCATTTCTTTTGATTCTTTTTATAGATTCCAGGGCTGGCCAGATAGCTCAGCAGATTAAAGTGTCTACTTAGGCAAACACAGGGACCAGGGTTAATACCTGGCTTGTCATGCGGGCCCCACCTCCAGGGCACACTGAGAGGGGACTGAAACTAGGTGTGGTGGTGCATGCCTGTAATCTTAGTGCTTGGGAGGCTGAAAACAGGAGAATCACTACAAGTCCAATCTGTGTAGTGAGACCCGGTAGACCCTGTATATATATATATGGCCAGTTCTGTTGAAATTCATACTTGCCTTTTAGTGTTCATGATTTATAAAAGTCTATGTCTGTAATTCTAATACCCAAAGCCCCTAAGAGTCTGTTTTCTTTATTGGCTCCACTGATGTATTCATTTGGTCTCCTTGCATGGGTGTGTGTGCATGTGTACATGTGGCACTGAATTTGCAGAACTCCTTCTAGAATTTATTTCACACCCCTGGTGAGGATATCCTCCTCCAGAGACACGCACAGACAGGATTTACTGGCGCTTTTGTCTGGCCCAAGAAGACTTACAGTTTGGATCACCTACCTCAGCTTCAGGGACTGCGATGGTAGGCAGAACGCTCATGTTCTTCCTGAGGGTCTGGCTACTTCCCATGCATCCTTAGGTGCTCTGAGAATTTAGTTTTAGAGTCCTGGCTCAGGGCTGGAGAGACGGCTCAGTGGAATAAGTGCTTCCCTCGCAAGCGCAAGGGCCTGAGTTCAATCCCCGGTTCCACCAAAAAAAAAAAAAAAAAAAAAGCTAGAGTCCTGGCTCAAGATGGGAGATGGTCCTTGACCCCCACTTGGTAATTCCTTTCTTTTTTTTTTTAAGATAGGTTCTTGTTAGGTAGCTCAGGCTGGCCTTGAACTATGTAGTCAAGACTAGCCTCAGACTCGCAGCAATTGTCCTTACCTCAGCCTCCTGAGTGCTGGGAGTACAGGTTTGCACCACCATACCAGGCATCCTTTCTTTTGTTTATTTATTATTATTATTACCTTTTTTCTATACCAGGGAGTAAACTTCGGGCTTTTGCGCTTAGCTACATCTCTAAAACCCAGCCCTTTAAAATTTTGAGACAGAGTTCCACTAAGTCACTAAATTGCCCAGGCTGACTTCAGACCTACGATCCTCTTGCTTCAGGATCTCAGAGTGCCAAGATCTGGGCATGGGCCAGTACTCCTAGTTCCACATGATAATTCTTTCTCATCTTGTTAGCACCCTTCTGACTTTATGTCAGTTACCTATTGTGAAATAACCAATGTAGCTGCTTTAAAAACATACACACCTGTTATCTTGCAGACTCTGAGGTAGGGTGGCTCCGGCTCACATCTCTCATGAGGTTGCAGCCAGGGCGGGAGTCGCCGTGCTGGGAGGACGCTACTCACTGGAGGCCGCACTTTCTCCACACTGCAGGGCTCCTCTCCTCAAGGACGATGCATGCGTCCTCGTGACAGGGCAGCTGCTTCTTCTTGAGTGATTCAGTTACAGCACAGGCGAAAACCACAGTACCTTTCATGACCCAGGTGCTCACTGTCATTTTCATTTATTCTGTTCATCTGAAGCAGGTGAAGGAAATGGCTCTCATGCATGGGGAGGGCCTCTTGGAAAGAAGAGTAGCATGAATTTTTAAGTTACCTTGTCCAGCTTTTTTAGATATACTCAAGAATTGATCAAGCCAGGCATGGTGGTGCATGTCTATAAACCCAGCACTTGGGAGGTTGAGGCAGGAGGACTGTTGTGAGTTTGAGACTAGCCTGGGCTACAAAGTGAGCTCAAGGCCAGCCTGAACTGCATAGCAAGAACCTGTCTCAAAAAGAAGGAAAAACAAAAGAGTTGATCAAAATCACCCAGTCCAGGGCGGACCTAGTGGTGCACACCTGTAACCTCAGCACTGGGTAGGCTGAAAGCAGGAGTATTGCAAAGAACTTGAGCTACAAAGCCTGGGCTACAAAGTGAGTTCCCCAAACTGCATAGGGAAACCCTAAAAAAAAAAAAATCACCCAGTTCATCATTACCTGAAGGAAGACTAAATTTGGAGGTTTTCCCCTTAGAAATACAAGTTATGTATTATGTATTCTGTACTGATTCTTGGACATTATCAATTCATATTTTATTTATTTTTTCCAATTCATATTTTAGACTCTTCAGATTTTGGCACTACAATAAAAGATATTCCCGGCTACAATTCGTTATTAATGCTATTTATTCTTTCCTCCTAGAAAGAGAAGATTCATGCCAAAGGTATTTCAAAGAAACATAAGCAACTTCTCCAAAATTACTTGTAATTTTTTAGTGTTTTATAATAAATCTTTAAGCTTCAAATACCGAGCACTGCATTAATCATACTTAAGAATTAAAATAAGCCAATAAAAGTTCAGTAGGTGCAAAACTACTCATAAGCAATAGCAATGAGAGATAACCTGAGGAAAATATAAACCGGTGATCCTGGAGTCACAGCTGGAGCTTACTGGAAGGCCCTTGGATGGCATGCATAAAGTCCCCAACACCACAAAAACAAAGAACTAATTATTTTTTTTTAAACACTAGAGGGCTCCGTCAACAGAGGTGGGCCCGTGCAGCCAGCCTGAAGGGCTCCTGGGTCCCACAAGGGACCTCTGCGTGTCTGGTCTTTGGAAGCAGCTGCTGGGCAGATGGAGGGGGGTGCACTGAGGGGCTAGAGGGGTCAGGGAGTAGTGGTTGAGACTGGAGAAGAGAGACGGTGAAGCCTAGCCTGGGAAGAGGGCTTGCAAGAGAGGTAAGAACCAGCTGGGCAGAGGGACTGCCTGGACTACAGGCCAAGGGACGGGCGACGATTGGAGCACTCTCTGTGCCGATGGCTCCGAAGCATGTTTCCCATTTGTTACAGTGCCTAATGGTCCAGCATTCTGGTGATGTTGCTGCCATTATTATCTCCATTTGACATGGCAGCTAGGTCACGGCAAGACCCAGGGTCCTGGGAGTCGCCTGCTTTGGGTACTAGGCGCCCCTGTCCACAAGGGGGCAGAGACAGGCCAGGGTTTCACTGGCCCGATCTTCTGAATTCCCTTCCTTTGTGTTTGTGCTGGGAGAACTTGCTGATCAAGGACTTGACCCTCTGCTTCTCACTTAACCCCAGGCTCACCTGAAGGCCAGGAGGGTTAGTGACAAAGCCAATCAAGGGCAGAAGTGGGATCAGAATGCAGGCCTCCATCCTGTCAGAAGTTTGGGCCCCAAGCCTGGACTCAGTTTACCCTCAGCACCTATGCAATCTGAGAGGGACCCTATATACATGGGTTCTGAGTCCAAGTTGTGAGCTCCATGGATTCCAAGTCTCCACATAGCTACTCTGTGCCATGTGCAGAAAGGACACAGCTGCTGCTTCCTGAGCAAGGTGCATGACTTAGTCCCCTTTGTATGGGAGAACCTGCGTCTTCCCACCTGACTATTGTGAGGAGAGGTGCAGGCACTGAGCACAGAGGATGTACTGTTGCTGCAGCTGCTGCTGCTGCCGCCGCCTTTATTATGAATAGTCAGGTAGTCCGCAGAGGCACAAGGCAGGGGAGCTAAGTCCCACAGCCAGGGAGAGGTGGGGCTGGAGAGTCAAGAGCCCTAGGCTGTCCCACCCCACCCCTGCCTCAGGAGTGCTCTTTTCTGAGGGAGGATGGGCCTCTGTGAAGGTGTGCTTCTGTTCTGAATGTGGGGTAGGCACCAAGGTATAGGAATAAGAAGTGAAACAGGTGGAAACTGAGGCAGGCACAGGCCATTGAATCCATGCACCTAGGCCCTCAGCCTTGAGTCCAGGCTACAGGCTAGTTGTATACGTCACCTCTGCCTAACCAGGCGTCCCTTACCTTCCTGGCAGAATTACACACTGGAGATTAGTGCTTTCTCTAGAGTGCACCTTGCCCTCAGGACAGCCTTGGGGAGGCATCTGGGGATGAGTCAGGGGCTCTCACAGGGCCAGGAAGGTCTGCTGGGAAGGCTCTGCAGGTGGTTCTGGGGGCTATTTCTAGGGGATCCGTATGGAGCCTTGTCTTCCTGCAGAAGATTGGTTTGACCCAGAAAGGAGGCAGGCTCTGAAATGATCTCCTTTGAGGAGCTCCACAAAATCCAGGCTGAGGGTGAAGATGGGTCCAGGGACAAGGGGCCCAAGGCCATGTCTGGGGTCATCCTAACAGGCACTAAGGGTGGCGGACGGAGCTGCAGTGACTACACAGGCAAGATGGAGTGCGGCCACCAAAGCCAGCTGCATGCCCTGGAGGCCCTGACATAGGGTTGCACCCACTGAGGAAAACAGCTGCTTCTTCTGAGTCACCATAGGCAACGCATGGGCTGGGAGCAGCTTGGATGGCAGCAGTCCCTAAAGCAGAGGGTTGGCATGAGGCTTGATGCCTGCCTGGTGCTGTGTGCTGAGGCCTCGCCCAAAACACAGGATGGCTCAGGTGAGAGGCTTCTCCTCAGAAGGCTGGACCTGCCCTCTGCTTGCACCCATGGAGACCACTGCAACCTTCGAACCCCCAAGGCTTCCCCACTTCCCATTCTCCCACGTTGTACCCACTGCTAAGTGTGCCTGGGTCGCTTGGCAGGGGTCCTTCTTGGCCACAGACCCACATGTGTGCACCGTGGACAAATTATCGCTTTAAGGTTTAAACCCTGCTGGGGTCAGGGGTGCTCCAGGCCTAGAGCTGTGCAGTCACCAGACTGAGAATGCTCTGGGGAGGGGTGGCAGTGACCAGCAGCTTGGGGAAAGCCTTACAGGGTCTCTGGGCAGAAAGCAGGCTGGAATGAGAGCAACACGGAGTGACTTGCTCTCTGAGATGTCCATTTGGGGTGACCAGACAGGTGTTTGAGGCCAGGCATCCTATCCAGGCTTCTTCCTTGCCTCCTGAGACCATGTAAGGACCTGGCCTGGAGGTCAAGTTCCTCCGCTGCAGAACCACAGGGACACAAGGAGGCGGCCAGCATGGCGGGAGGACTCCTTTGTACCAGGTATTCTCTCAACAGGGTGGCCGGGCTGCCTGCCAGGTGCCAGGGCGCGGCTCCGGCCTCCCGCCGCCCAAGCAGCTTTGCCACCACGACCTGCACCAGCCTTGCCAGCCCTTTCCCACGCTTCATCTGTCAGGCCAGCAAAGCAGGAGGCAGGGGCTGTGGGGCAGCAGGACAGGCTGAGCTCCAAGCCCATCCAGCCCGGGACTCTGGCAGGGATCTTGAGCCTGGAAGGGAGAAGGCCAAGCTCAGGACTCCTCATGGCTATCTGTGGTTGAAAGTGGGTTCTTAGGGGAAGGGTGTGGCTCAGTGGTAGAGCTCGAGGCTAACATGTAAGGTGCTGGCTTCCAGTCTGAGCACGGCAAAGACAAAAAGAACCAAAGCCCAACTTCCTCTAAGAAACAAATAAAACTGTATTCTCACCAGGAATGAGTTTTAAAAAATAAACCCTTGCTCAACAAAATGTGACAGGACTGGAGTATTAGATATAGGTTAAATTTAGATTTTTTTTCTCCCTTTTTGACACAGGCTGGCCTTGAACTCACAGCAATCCTCCTGCCTCAGCCTTCAAGTGCTAGGATTACAGGCAAGCACCACCATGCCTGGCTTCCATTTAGAATTGAACTCCATCTCCCCCACTTACTAGAATGTGGGTCATGGGCAAGTAACTTATTCCCTTTGGATCTCACTTCATCTGAAAAATGGGGGTACACTGTACTCAGCTCATAGGAGCAGGGTGAGGGCTGCATGTGTCGTCCAGTCTTGGAGCACGATGAGAAGGTTGTGATTGTGAGGGCAACATGGACAGTAAGAACATTGATCTAGACTCTAGGATGCACAGAACACAAACCCGACTGCAGGCCAATGCCATTATAGCAACCGGGCCACACTGGAAACCAGCTATGGGCTCTGAGTGCTGTGTTGAGGAGCTGCAGTCACTGTCGTCCTCCGTATGTGCTGCTAAAGGCCTCCTCCCGTCAGCTGCCTGCCACTGTCCTTGCATCACCAAGTGCCTGCCACTGTCCTTGCATCACCAAGTAGTGCAATGCCCCAGCGGCTTAGCAATACAGAGTAACCCACGAGCAGGGGACAGCTAAGTCTCAAGAGAGACAAGAACCAGGATTTTAAAAGCCCTGGAACGGCTAGTCAGCCCCCTCACCTTCGACGTCTCAAACTCCTGCTCCTTTCACACTTCTGCTTCTCTTGTTCCTCTCAGCAGATCTCCTGCAAAGCCACTCGGCTATTGGTCTATAGGCCAGGTGACCAGCAGAAATAGCGACACAAATGTGTCCCCAATGGTTCTTGTGCTGTGAGTGTGGTCCACTATGGCATCTGAGGTGATGGGACCTGAGGGGACCTAGAGCCAGGTGGTCAGGTCCCTGCAGCACAGCTCGGGATGGGATGAATGGATGAAGTAGCTCTTGGGCACCTGCTGAGTTCACGCCAGAGCACACTATGCAAGAGCAAGGCTAAAAACTGGGAAGGGGAAAAGGACAAAAGAACAAAGGGAAAATGGTATTTATATGCAGAATAGTTTGGATAATTGTGTTGTTGATTTCTGCTGGTCTTTTGAAAGGAACAGATAATGCTTAAAATTTTTTTTATTTCAGTTTTTTCCCTTTTGACTTTCTTATAACTTCTTTGTTATTGTTTTTTTCTTTAAGTGGATTTTATACATCTATATTTGGTAACTAATTTGAAGATAGCATCATGTAATACAGCAACCATTGCTGAATTCCTGTTACTTTGTTTAGTGAAATCTTATATCATTTCTAATGCTGTTTTTGAAAAACAAAAACAAAAACAAAACCCCCATTGTTTTGGGGCTGGGTAGATACCTCAGAAGATTAAGTGCCTGCCTGCCAAGAACAGGGACCTGAGTTCAATCCCCAGTACCACAAAAACAAACAAACAAACAAAAAACCCCACTATTTTGTATTCTTCAAAAATAATTTCTCCCTCTCTCTCTTTTTTTTTTTTTAAAGAGCAAGGCTGGCTCCCTCTCCGGCCCCGAGTCTCTGCCATACTCTTGTCACTGTGATACCACCCTCCATTAGGCTTTCATTGGAGTCCAGCAAAGCCAGGGCCACGCTCTAGACAGTGAATATTTCCATTTAAATTTTTTCATAGTAAAAGACAGCGAGGTGTGATAGCCCACACCTGTGATCCCAGGGCTGGGAAGGCTGAGGAAGACAGACCATCAGGAGCTCAAGGCCAACTTGGGCTACATGGTGGGCTCAGAACCAGCCTGAACCACATAGCAAGACCTATTTAAAAAAAAAAGCCGGGCATGGTGGCGCATGCCTGTAATCCCAGCACTCGGGAGGCTGAGGCAGGAGGATTGTTGTGAGTTTGAGACCAGCCTGAGCTACAAAGTGAGTTTAAGGCCAGCCTGAACTGCATAGTGAGACCCTGTCTCAAAAAGACAAAAAAAAAAAAAAAAAATACTGTTATAAATTCCCACAAAATATCTAAAATATTCCCCTTGCTTCAAACACACTAATCACATCACTCTTTTCCTTTTTGAAACAGAGTGCCTCTATGGAGCCCAGGTGGCCTGAAGCACAGTCCTCTTGCCTTAGCCTCCTCCCTAGTGCTGGATTACAGGCACGCGCTACCATGCTCAGCAATCACATCATTTCTGACAACATGCCTTTACTGTAGTAAGTTTTCTTTTTTTTTCTTTTAATTTTTTTTAGTGGATATTTGCAGTTCATAATGATTACACTCTTCGTGGAAAGTTGGTACCCATACATGACACATCTCAATTCCTTTTCTTTTTTTTTTGGCAGACTGGGGGATTGAACTGAGGCCTTTGCACTTGCCAGGGAAGAGCACTTATTCCACTGAGCCATCTCCCTGGCCCAGTAAGTTTTCTTTTTAACTTAAACATTCATAGTAGTTTTCAATCAGCCCATTAGCCTTTACTTAGTTTGGGGTATTTTGTTATAACAGAGTCCATTGACTTGTAAGAGTGCATATTGAGCCTAGTTTGGAAGTTGAGAAACTAAACCTAGTTTTTTCTTTATATTGGCATTCTTTATGCCAATTCTTTATAATGCCAATTCTTAGTTGTTGTTTTTGCTCCTGGGGATTAAGTGCAAGGATCACACGTGCTACCAGAGCTGCACTCCAGCCCCCCAAAACTGTAATTCTTAAAGACAATGTAAAAGCCTCTGGTCGACTAAGAGTCTCAAGGCCATAAGAGTAACTGAGGAAAAGAAAAAGTAGAGCCAGGCATGGTTGCACACATGTATGATCCTAGCACTTGGGGGGCTGAGACAGAAAGATCACCATGAGTGCAAGACTGGGTGGGGAACATAGTGAGTTCAAGGCTAGTCTAGACTACATAGCAAGGGGCCGGGGACTTGGCTCAATAGAATAAGCACTTCCCTGGCAAACACAAGGGCCTTAGTTCAATCCCTGGTTCCGCAAAAAAAAGAAAAAGAATTAGACTACACAGCAAAACCCTGTCTCAAAAAATAAGTTATAAAACTTACAAATTCCAGGGGTGGTAGTACACACCTGTAATCCCTTCATGAAGGAAGATTAAGGCAGGAGTTCAAATCCAGCCTGGATAATTTAATGACTTAATGAGACCACATCTCAAAACAAAAAGGGTTAGGGATGAAGACCTGTTTCAGTTCCCTAAAGTACAAAGTAGGCATGGTGGTGTACATCTATAATCCTAGCACTCAGGAGGCTGATGCAGGGAGATCTGAGTTGGAGACCACCCTGGGCTATAGGGCAAGAAACAAAAAAACCAAAATTAAACCACAAATACAATATTTCAAAATATTTTCCTAGCTGGGTATCATGGCACATTTCTATAATAGCAGCACTTGGGAGGCTGAGGCAGAAAGGTCACCATGAGTTCAAAACTGCAGAACATAGTGAGTTCAATGTCAGCCAGGGCTACATAGTGAGACCCTGTTTCAAACAAGAAACCAAAAACCAAAAAATGTTTTCCTTCTACATATCCAATAATAGTAAATACAACATACTTCCACATCCCATGTCTTATTTATTATACCTTTACAGTCTATTTTCCACATAGCAGTGGACTGTTTTATTTTTTTTTTGGTTCAGGGATCCACCTTAGGATCTTGTGCTTGCCAGGCAGGCACTTAACCTGGCTGAGCTATCTCCCTGCTCCACCCCCCTTATCTTTTAACATGTAAATCAGATCACATGCTTCCGTTGACACACAAATCAAAAATATTCAAGTGATCCTGTTGCAATTAGAATAAAATCCCAGATCCTTACTATGGCCTCACAGGCCGAGCTGGCCCCTAGCTACTGACTGGCACTTTCCCAAATCTCCCTCACTCCCTCGGCTGGATCTGCCAGGCCTTCCTTCCAGCCTAGGCCCATGCCAAGGCCACACCACACTTGGCACCTCTGACCCTGCTCCCCATCAGCTGATTCATGGGATGCCACCTCCCAGATCCCTCCCTAGCAGTCGCCTGCCACAGGAACATGCCACAGCACACACTACCTTGTTCCTCAGGTTTTTCTTCATAAGACTTACTTTCATTGTTGTATATTTTTCTTCACTCTCTATGAGAAGTTAAGCTCCATTTAAACTGGACATATATATCTGTTTCATTCTTTGATACTTTCTCAGCAGAATTGAGGCTGGCACTTGGGGGACAATAAAAAATTATTCCGATGACTGCTGGCCAAGATAACTTGGCTTCAATGTCACACCATGAGGCACTGTGGCCCAGCACTTCAGAGGCTTCCCATCTTCTACCTGTGTAAATTTGTACATGCTATGCACATCTGTGCTCCATTCCTGCCTTGTGCATTGGGGGGGGCACTCAGTCCCCTCCCACAGGGTTGTATTGAATGGTTTTCTGCACCAAGAAAGCTTAAGAAAGGGAAGAAGCATAACATCTTCACTCTTTCTAGTGTTATCAAGAGTGCCTTCAGTTTTCACTTCTTAAGACTTTTTCATCTTTTATTGTTCTGCCTTCCATAGTTCCTCTTTTATCTTGTTTCCAGGTCTTTCCAGTTTCCTGCGTTCTGGCAGAGCATCTGAAGTTTGTTTGCTTTATTAAACTCGCCTACTGCATATTCACCTGGCGTTCGTCACTTGCAGACATCCAGAGCCTACTGCAGCAGCTGCATCTTTAATCTTCTCCTAATCCTTATCTCAGATGGTTCTATTTGCAGGATTGCTGCTTCTAAGTTACTGATGTACCACTTCTTCAACTACTGAAGCATCAATCAAGTGTCACCTACATTTTCTTCTGTTCCTTGCAACAGGTTTTGTGTGGAAGGCAGTGTCTCCTAATCTCTTTATATGTCACCTTCTCAGGATCTCTTACTGATCTAGTCTAGACCTGGGGTGATTGATCATCTTGGTTTGCTCCCTCTTTTTTATTTATCTGGGTACCAGGAATCAAACTCAGGACCTCATGCTTGCCAGTGAACCGTACCACTGACCTAAATCCTCTGCCCCTTGTTTACGTTTTGAGAGAGAGTCTCACTATGGAGTCGAGGCTGGCCTTGAGATCACAACAATCCTTCTGCCTCAGCCTCCTGAGTGCTGGGATTAGAGAAGTACACCACCACACTGGAATGGTGTGTCCCTTCTGTGATCATCCAGGAACAGGGGCCCTCAGCGCTAGAAATAGGAAAGCCCAACGCAAGACGAGATGAGGTGGGGTCCTAGTTCACAGGGAGAGAGCATCCAGAAGAGCTTTTGCAGTCATCTTCAAGATCTTTCACAAAGATGGAAACTATTGGGGCTGGAGAGATAGCTCAGTAAACTAAGTGCTTGCCTCGCAAATGTAAGGGCCTGAGTTCAATCCCCAGTTCCACCAAAAAAAAAAAAAAAAGATGGAAACTATTTCTAGTAGAACCACTAGCTCCTTCCAAGTGGTATTACAACATGTGAACATCCCTCTGAGATAAAGCAAATACGCCAAGGAGATAGCTTGGCGGTGTAAGCACCTGCCTGAGAAGCACAAGGACCCAGGTTAGATCCCTGGTACTGCATGCTGGGGCCAGTCCAGCGCCATGCCAGCCACTGAAACCCAGCATGGAGCTGCATGCCTGTAATCCCGATGCTGGGGAGGCTGAGACAAGAGGATCACTGAGTCAAAGCTGTGTGAGACCCTGTACCAAACAAATAAATAAAAAAAATTAAAAACAAGAAAACAAAGAGCTGGGTGTAGTGGTGCACACTTGGGAGGCTGAACCAGGACTATTGCCATGAGTTCAAGGCCAGACTGGGATATATAGCAAGACCTTGTCTCAAACACTAAAAGCAAATAAATAAACTTCCTTCAACCCAGCACCATTCTCCAGCAAACAAGACTCTTTCCTTTTGTAACGTCAAAGAAGTCACTCACTGTCCTCACTTTCTCTTTTACTCCTCAAACCACAAAATATGGCTTCAATTTCTTTTGGCAGAACCGGGGATTGAACTCAGGCCCTTGTGCTTGCCAGGGAAGTGCTTATTCCACTGAGCTGTTTCCCCAGCCCCTCAGTGGCTTCAATTTTTAACCTTCTTTTGAACCTTAACCAAAGTTACAACTGCTATCTTCACTAATACCCCAAAGATACTTTGGTCATTTTCAGGACTTTGTCTTGAGAGATAACTCTATATAATCCATGTTAGCCTCTAAGTGTGTAGCCCAGGCTGGCCTTGAGCTAGCAATCCTCCTGCCTCAGCCTAATAGCTATTTCTCATTCATTACTGAATATGGCCTTAGCAATCTCTTCCCTAACTACTCCCCTCTCAGCTCTTTGTAATGTTCTCTATGCTCCCTGAGGTTCTTCTCCTTATGGCCCCTGCTCCAGAAATCTAATTTGCCATTCAGGTACCAGTGTTGATGACTGAGAGATTCTATCTCCAGCCAGAATGCAACCCAAGTTCAACCTGATGATCTAGTTCCTTACTGTACTTCCCACCAGACCTCTCTGCAAATACCTCAGTCTCAGAAAGTCCCAAACCAAACCCATCCTCAGCCCAAAGCTGTTCTTCCCCCAATGTCTGCATCTTGGCCAAAGGACACAGCCCCATCTGGCCAAATGCCCAGTGACAGCCTCCAGCCTTGCTGTGTACCCCTTCCTCTCCTCCACAGCTCCACCCAGTCTTGTCCATACCGCCTGCTTACCTGTCCTGAACCATTCTCCAAGTTAGTGATCTCACCAGCACACACATCTGATGTAGTTATTTTAGGGTTATGGCTCATGGACACTCTGTGACCTGGATCCTGCTTTTTCTCCTAACATGCCCCTTTACAGCCTTTCTGATGTTTCCTTAGGTGATATTTCCTCCAGAAAACTTCCCAGACTTTTCTGGAGGGGTCTGGTGACATCATGTGGGTGTCCCCTGAACATCCCAATTATATATGTTCACCTTGCTGAAACAGCACAGAAGACTTGAGCTCTGAGGACAGACTCACCTTCTCGGACCTCTAGCAGTGAGAATGCTGAATAGCATGCACTCAGCTCAATGCGTTGACAGAAACAGATGTTCCTAATTATAAAGTTCTTACCTGTTTACTTGGTTAGGCTCCCAAGGTCCTCTATGTGCCTTTAAGTTATTACCAGGAAACTAAAGAAAATATTACTTTATTGAAAGTTCATTCAAAATAGCTAGTACACAGTACTAGCAAAAATACAAAGAACACACCTTGTAGCCAGGAGACCAGGTTCTGGTCACAGCTCTGTGACTCTGCTGCTCTTGGTGACTCCCTTAATCTTAATAGAACTGTTACTCCACCTGCTGCTACAACTCTAGCTCAATGATTCAATGCACTTGAGTCCAGTGGTGTATTCCAGGAGTCTCAGCTCCCTGGAAGGCTGTGACAGGAGAATCCACTGAACCTAAGAGTTGAAGGTCAACCTGAACAACATAGTAACCATCAATCAAGAAAGAGGGAGGGAAAGAAACAAGAAAGGAGGGAAGGAAAAATGTATGTAAAACTTGGACAGGGTGGACTAGCATTTCCATCTGCCATCAGGAACTCACCTGTTCCCATGCAACTTCACCTCACTGTGCAGATATAGGATACAGGCATTTTGTTTTTTGGTTTGTGATAGGGTCTATGTAGCCCAAGCCGGCCTTGAACTCACAGCAATCCTCTTACTTCAGCCTCCCCACTACTGGGATTACAGGCATGCAATACCATGCCCAGGAGGACATAGGTTATTTCTGAATCCACAAGTAACATTTATGTAGAAGTCTAATCCCAGGCACAGTGGCACACACCTATAATTCCACCTACTTGGTTGGGAAAGTGAGACAGAGGAATGGCAAATTTGTAGCCAGCCTGGGCAATTTGCAAGACCCCGTCTCAAAATAAAAAATAAAAAAGGCTGGGAATATAGCTCTGTAGGGTTTGATCCCTAGTACTAGGAGTTTTTAAAGAAAAATGCTTATATAGAAGTCTAAATCCCTCAAGTCCCATGAAGTTAACCAGGAAGCTCTGACAAGCAAAAGTTGTGACCTCATTCATGTTCATAACCCCAGCCTCTGAGCTGTCACACGTGCAGCCTGTCACATGCTTAGATGGTGGGGTTTCCTGCTAAAGCCAAGGGGAACACCTGAATTCAGATCAACTCAATCTTTCTCTGGGATTGTTTAAGCTGCTCTGCAGGGCCATCTCTTCAAAGTGGGGTTTCCTGCTAAAGCCAAGGGGAACACCTGAATTCAGATCAACTCAATCTTTCTCTGGGATTGTTTAAGCTGCTCTGCAGGGCCATCTCTTCAAAGTGGGGAAAAAGACAGAAATGCAAAGTGTAGAAGCTTCCAATAACCATTTAAGGAAAGCTGGTTCACATGGAGAGAAAAGTGAAGTCAGCATGCAGAGGAGAGAGGTGAAGCAGAGACAGTACAGGCAGTGTCTGAGTCCATGGTGCAGTCATTCCTGAGGCCCAGCTGCAGCCGGCGGCCCTTTGGGCACGGGGGTGGGGGACTTAGACATCTGACTCCTCCTTGGAGCTCAGGAGCCAATAAATCCTCCTTTATACAGAAATTAGTTCAAACTGGCTTTTAGTCTCTTACAACTAAAATAACACCGACCCTATGTTAATCACATAAATGCTATTGAGTTTGTTTCTTCATTTGTTCGAACTATTTCAAAGGTTTTTTGGCAAGACGTACATAGATTTGTCAAAACCCTGATAAAGGGAGAAAAGGAACAGAGGAATAGAAGTGATCATATAATACATATATCTGCATCAATTCCCCAAGCTGAATGTAGATTTTATCATAAACATGTATCAAAAGAAAGAAAAAAGAAGGAAGGAGCAAGCAAGCTGAGTGTGTAGGAATGCATGCCTATAATCCTAGCAGTCAGGAGACTGAGGCAGGAGGATCACTGTGCATTCTAGGCCATGCTGAACTACATAACGAATTCAAGTCAGCCCGAGCTATATAAACCCTGTCTTGAAACAAGTTCCCCGAAGCCCTCCAAAACCATAACAGGATGTTGCTGAGCAATACATTTATAAAGAATAATTACAGGTACCTGGTGACGATGACGGCGGCAGGTGCTACTCAGATATACTTTGAAATTAGCTTAGCCCAGTTCTGCTGCTAGAAAAACAAGTGAGCTGCTGCAGGGCGGGCAACAGGCCCGCAGTGGACACCCACCAAGTGTCTGTCAGCTGCCCTCCCTCTCACCAGCTCCCACAGCCTCCTTCTGGGAGTCACTTCACCTCACTCCACTCATCTGGTTTCCATGGGAACTACCCAATCCCCTTCAGGAATCCATGCCAGTCTGGTTGACAAGCCTCAGGGTAAACACTGGACCCAATGTGAGCTAACATACCCCTGTCCTTGGGCTTTTACAGTTGTGGAAAATACAACATAAAATCTACCATCTTAACCATTTTAAGTGTACAGTTAAGCACATGCACACTCCAGAACTTCATCTTGCTAAACCAATACTCACTAAACAATTCCCACCCTCCCAGCAACCACCCTATTACTTTTTGTTCCTATGACATTGATATTCTAAATACCATACAGAAGTGGAACCATAACACACTTACCTTTCTGTGACTGGCTCATTTCATTTAGCAGAATGCCCTCCAAGTTCACCCATGTCAGAACAGAGGGTAGAATTTCCTCCCTTGAAAAGGAATGTCCTGTCACAGGTATATACCACATTTTGTTCATCTATTTGTCCCTATATGGACACTTAGGTTGTTATTTCTGCCACTTGGTTACTGTGAAGGCTGTTACTGTGAAAATCGGTGTACACATATTCCTGAGGTCCTACTTTCAGTTCTCTATAGATTTATACTCAGAAGGGAGACTGCTAGGTTATATGGCAATTCTGCTTTTCACTGTTTGAGGAACTGCCGCTGTGCTTTCCACAGCAGTGGCTCATTTCCCATTCTCACCAACAGTGTACAGGGCCCCATTTCTGCAGGTCACTGCCAGCCAGGAGTTGCTGTGTATTCTTGCTGGTAGCCATTCTAACAGGTGAGAAGCGCCCTTAGAATCAAACAGAGCATCAGCATTTTTTTTCTCTAGCTACTGAGTCTGTAGGAGATGAAGCTGGGTGCTACTGGTAGCACTGCCCCTACTGTATAGACAAAGCCAGTCTACAATGAGAAAGGAGGGGGTGTCAATGGCCTCAGGTTAAGCAGTACAAGTCAGCTCTGGGCTCTAGGTGCTTCCCTGGTTTTGAATCTAATGAGACACCTCAGTGACCAGATTATCTTCCTTGCTCCCTTCTTAAAAGTAGTTAGGATATAACATGCACAGGGGCTGGGGATGTAGCTCAGTAGCACAGCACCTGCCTGGAAGGAGGAAAGCCATGAATTTGATTCTCAGTTACTCTCCACAAAAGCACATTTAAAAAATCCTATAGGAACGGGCATAGTGGTGTACCTCTAAGAGGCTGAGGTAGGAGGATTGCTGCAAGTTCAAGGCCAGTCTGGACTACACAGTACACACACCCTGTCTCAAAACAAAGACAAAAACCCTACAGGAATGTCACTGGAGGAGCAATGTGCAATATTAAAAGTATGGGTTTGGAGTTGGCCCAAATTGGCTTCAGATCTTAATTCAATAGTGGCACTAGATGTGTTAACTAACTTAATTATACTAATCATTTGATAAAGTATAGGCATATCAAATCATTGCTATGTTCCTCAAATGCATGCAGTTTTGTCAATTACAACTTAATAAAGCTGGAAATATGAGGGGCCAGTGAGATAGCTTAGTGGACTAAGCACCTGCTTAGGTAAGCACAGGGACTGGGGTTCTATCCTGAGCTCCACGTGCTGTGGCACACTGAACCAGTCAATGAGACCAGGCATGGTGGCACACACCTGTAATCCCAGCACTGGGGAGGCTGAAATCAGGAGGATCACGATGATTCTGAGCTGCATTATGATGCCCTGCACAAAATAAATAAATTTAAAAAAAAAGCTGGGAAAATGTAAGACTGGCTTAAAGTGAAACACACACACACACACACACACACACACACACACACACACACACTTATAAGCACCTTTCAAAGCAGACCCTTTCAAGTGTCAATGATAAATCTGAACAGTGGACAAAATATCTGCCCCTTGACAGCTTTCTTTCTAGCAGCCAAGAAATATTTATATGTCTACTCTGTATCAGCCACTGTCAAGCTTGTCAGATACACTGGCTCCTTCATTAAACAGTAGTAATACACTGCCTCTTCTATTGCTTTAAGGAAATACTGAAAAGCAGGCAGGTGCTGTGCTTCACAAACCATGCCTAACACTCAAGGAACACTCAGTGGAGTGGCCATGTTCAGGGAGGCATGCTCTGCAGGGTCTGGCCTTGGTCAACTGGGTACTCACTCTATGTTCCGTATTGGCCTTAGGATTCACATCCTCGTAGAATTTATTATCCAATGGTGATATGTGCTGCGGCACAATGAGAAGGTAAAAGAGACTCTGGAGCCACCTACCTTGCTTCAAATCCTAGTCTGCCCTTACCTAACCGCTTTACTCAGTTTTCTCAAAGTACAACAGAGCTCATCATGACAGTGACAACATTACCTCATAGACTGTTGGAAGTAATAAGTTAGTATGCGTCAAAATACTTAGAGCAGTGTCTGGTACAAAAGGCTATGAACATACTCATCAGTATTACTACTTCTGTAATGTATGAACCACTAGGGCTCACACAGGAAGGAAAAATCCAATCTCCCTAGAGAGCCTAGAAAGCTTTCTCTAAGCAAAAGACATCAGATTTGGGTCTTGAAGAATGTGCAGAATTTCATTAGTGAAGAAAGCATTTCAGGGGCCAGGGAGATGGCTCAGAATAAGCACTTCCCTGGCAAGTGCAAGGGTCTGAGTTCAATTCCCGGTTCTGACAAATAAAAAAAGAAAGCATTTCAGGTGACAGAAACAACTGAAGCAAGTAAGCTAATGGAAGAAAGTACACACACTCTAACCAATGAGCCAAACCTAAGTGCTGAAACCTAAGTGGGTGACAAACCAAGGGTGAGGCTTGTCAAAATACATGGGTTTGGAGTTGGCCCAAATTGACTTCAGATCCTAGTTCAACAGTGTCACTAGATGTGTTAACTAACTTGATTATACTAATCATTTGATAAAGTATAGGTATTATTATTTTAGGCCATTGGTAAACTAGCTGATCTGAAGATTTTTTTTTTTTTTTTTGGTGGAACTGGGGATTCAACTCAGGCCCTTGCGCTTGCCAGGGAAGCATTTATTCCACTGAGACATCTCCCCAGGCCCCTGATCTGAAGTCTAAGCTTGCTTTCAAGAACTGACACCATGCCATGAGTCAACACTTCGACAGCATTTTCTCCAATGAAGCAAATGTATCCAATCTGTACCTACTGTACACATCATTCCAAACTAGTATACTATTTATAAAGCCTACAGGAAAACTGGGGAGATGGCTCAGTGGAATAAGTGCTTCTCTGGCAAGCGCAAGGGCCTGAGTTCAATCCCTGGTTCTGCAAAAAAAAAAAAAAAAAAAAAAAAGCCTACAGGAATAGGACCTCATTTAATTCATATGACATCCCCTGGAACTTCATACATGAGAAATTTGAGGCTGCTTAAGCAATTTTCCAAAGATTGCACAGATAGTATGTTTGATAGGAGAGTGTCTGGCTGCAATGGCAAATAGTGTGTGTTCTCCCGTGTAAATAAGCCATTTGGAGAGAAGTACTTAAGTTATTGGTTGAGCTCTTCTTCAAGGCCACCAAAATCCTTTCCATCTGTCCTCCCTACCATCTTCAGTGAATCAGCCACTGACCCGGTGGCTTGCACTCTTACATTCCCTGAATTGTCTTTAAAAGTGGCAAAGTTTTTTGAAAATAGCAGTTAATGTTTAGAATTTTCACCTTGACTAACTCTGTATGCTGATTATCTGCAATCTGAGCAACTACACTGAGGACAGCAATGTGTACTACAAAACCCATGGCTGAATAACTCTCATCTTGGTCTTCTAAATGTGTACCATTTCTAATGCCTTATTAATTATTTTACTCCCCTTAAAATAAAACAAAAAAGACAAGGAAAAGACCTTAAGATTTCTTGAAAACAAGCACCAATATTCAATTATTTCCCCAGTCTTGCCTAACTATGTTAATCTGAGCAATAGATTTGACAATAAAAATAGCTAATACAACAACCATTGTTATTTAGTTATTCCCATTTTGAAAAGGTGTAACAATATGTACTGTTGTATGCTACCCTGTTTCTGTCTTTTTTCTACTTCTTTTTGCTTCTGCTTTTACTCTTCAAGATAAAATAAAAAATGTGGTAGGCTGGGGTCTAAGTGCCTGCCTAGCAAGGACCTGAGTTTGATACCCAGAACTGCATGTTGTGCCAGCCTTGCGCCAAGCGGGCCACCAAAACTGGGTGTAGTGGCACATGCCTGATATCCCAGTGCTGGGGAGGCCAAGACAGCAGGATCACTATGAGTCTGAGCTGCATAGTGAGACCCTGTACAAAAAAAAAGCAGCAGTAGCTCAGCTCACAAATTCAATGTTCTCCACGATTCTGGTCACAAACAATTGGACAAGCACCGAATCAAATTTCTGCGTAAGATCAACATTGAACCTAACCATTGAATTTGATTTGGCTCTCGTCCAACTGGGTTTGCCATGAGAATTGTGGAAAGAATCAAGTCTGAGAACCAAGGCACTACTGTTCTTCTCTCACAGTCCCACCAGTAAAGCTTCAGTAAAGCTATACTTTCTGAAATATTTTAGGTCAGCTCATGTGATCCACTAATTTCACAGATGGGAAAATAAAAAAATTTGCCCCTGGCAAACTAACAGCTAATTAGTTAAAAGAGGTTGGAATTCAGTGTTCTTTCCACAATACCAATTTAATGAAGACAGCAAGTTGTCCACCAAAATCTGTTCTCTCCTTTTCTCTTGGCACAGGATGGCTTCTGTTCCCCGGCTCCTAGGCGGTAGGTGTGCAGGCAGATGCTGGCATGTCACCCCAGAGCCTGGGCCTTGGGCCTCCTTCTACGTGTCCTTTTCCCTTGCTGCCCGCTGGGACTGTGACCCAGCCAGCCTCGAGGACAATGTTCCGGAGGGCAGGGAAGCATCAAGATAGCAAGGCCCTCTGTCCCTGGATGACCATCTGGAGCAGAGCTGCCCCACTGACCTAACTGCACTCTCAGAAAGGCTGGCTGCCCTCGGAGCTGCTAGAGAAGAGAAAGAATGGGCTGATTTGTTTTCTTTCATGCTCTGTACTGTTGAACCTTTTTACTTTTATACCCTAACATAACATGTACCTTCCTTTGTACGTATTCAGAATAACTTTACAAATGACCAGCTAGCCAATATTTTAGAGAACAGCTCAAGTAGGTTTTAATCAAATAATGTTAACAACAAAATGACTGTACCACTTTTTAAAAAATTTTATTTGATACTGGGAATTAAACCCAGGGCTTTCACACTGACCTATATCCCCAGTCTTTTTCACTCTTTTGTTTTCAGACAGGTTCTACGTTACTTAGTTACCCAGGCTGCCTTCAACTTATAATCCTCCTGCCTCAGCCTTCTGAGTACTAAGGTGTTTGGCTCCAAGACTGCTTAATGACTGAAACAAATCAATTACATAGAGGCTTACGTAGTTTTATGCTTGACTCTTTTTTGGTGCTGTGAATATAGTCACTGCATTCATAAAAGTTCACTTTCTTAAGTGTAAATGTGTGCTACTGCTATTGCTGGCTTTGAAAGGGCTGTGTGGTTTCTGGTTTTCCATGTACTTTGGACTGAATCCAGGACCCTGTGAGTGCTAAACAGGTGCTCTATCACTGAGCTACACCACCAACCATCTGATGGTTTGTGTGTGTGCGTGCACGTGTGTGTGCGTGCTGTGCTAAGTACAAAAATCCTTATTGTTGCACGCAGAACTGAGGCTGAGAATATAAATAACTACTGAGACTTAGAAAAAAACAAACTGTATACCTAGACTATAGAAGAACCTATAGTTAGACCTATACAAGCAAACAAAATCTTTTTTTTGGCGGAACCAGGGATTGAACTCAGGCCCTTGCACTTGCCAGGGAAGTGCTTATTCCACTGAGCCATCTTCCTGGCCCCCAAAATATCTTAAAAGACTAAAAATCCAGCTGGGGAGATAGCTCGGCAGTCTAAGTGCCTGCCTGGCAAGGACTGGAGTTCAATCCTGGGTACTGCATGCTGGCTGTGCTGGCCCCAGAACCTTGAGCTGCACAGTAAGACCCTGCATCAAATAAATAAATAAATAAATAAATAAATAAATAAATAAATAAATAAATACAGACAGACAGACAGACAGACAGACAGACAGACAGACAGATAGACAGAAAAAAAAAAAAGACAAAAAATCCAACTCTCTTTTCAGAGTCAAAGTACTTCTTCATTTCTTAATGCTTTCTCAACTGTAGGTAATACTAAAAGCCTAATCAAGATTTCTACTGACAGAGGAAAGTGAACTTAATAGCTTGCTGAGTGCTTGGAATTAATTACCAAAGCCATTAAGGCAGCACTGTGATGACAGACTAGAGCCTGGGGGCCTGGGCTGGAGGGCTCTGCTCCTTGGGGGACTGGCTGAGCCCAGGCAGAGCAGACCCGCATCTTTGCAGACTGAGAGCCCACAGCTGCTCGTGATGGTCTTTCCCAACTATCAGATGTGATTTAGTGAGAGATTTTGTAGTCAAGTGAAGAGGTCTGTCCTGGTTTTGCCTTGCTTGTCCTGTGGCCATAACATACCCATGTTCTGGGCCTCAGTTTCCCCAGTTGTATAGGAATGGTCTAAGGATTCTTTCATCTCCACACTAACGACAACACAAGACTACACAAGGCAGAAAGCCTCTACTCCTTCCCTACACTCAGCAGAGCCATGCAGGGGCTGGAGGCAGAAGGAACCCCTATGCAGGGCGATGCTGGGGCATAGTATGGCTCTAGTGTGGTTCCATCTTCTCAAGCTCTAGGCAAAAGGGAGGGAATTTTACTTCAATGAACCACCGGTGCCTGCTGGTGGGAATACTGAACTCAATCAAAACACCAAAACCTTAGCCAGTGCATCAAAAATACCACAGACCCAGTGATGAGCCAGGGAGAAGTTACTGCTCCAGATATTTCAGATAAAAGGATTAAGGGCTTTTTGAGGTAGGATTATGAAAACCTGTCTTGCTCGTTTGTCCACTGAGACTTTTTTAAAGCTTTAAAATGTATTTAACAACTTGAGTGAGGAGTATTTCAGAGACTTAACTTCCTGACTCAAAACAGGCAATTTAAAACAGTACTAACCCAGGTGTGGTGGAGCAAGCCTGTAATCCCAGCATTGGGAGGCTGAGGCAAGAGGATTGCTGTGTTCGAGGCCAGTCTGAACTCCATAGCAAAACTGTCTCAAAAATTAATAAATACATAAATAAAATAAAATATTGTTCAACAGTTTATCAGCTTAGCTTTTGCTCTGAGCAGCTGCTGGCTCACCGCACTGCTGACGGGGACCCACTTCCTCACAGCCTTTCCCAGGAGCTCAGCAAGGAGGTAATGCATCTGAAGTGCCTGACACCAACATGCCTCACAGTCAGCACCCATCTCCACACCCAGTGAGAAGATCCTGCTTCTCTCCCTGCTACAGTTGACACGGGGGAAATCAGCTCACAGAAGGACTCAGATAGTGCATGGATGGTTTCTTCTTTGATTAAAGAATAAACGTTCCTGACAGTCAGATCAGTGAAAGGCAGCAAGGCTCTAAATTTAAGCACTGCTAAAAAGTTAACAGGCTGAGAATGGTGGTACACACCTGTAATCCCAGCACTATGGAAGACAGGCAGGAGGATCTCAAGTTCGATGCCAACCTGAGCAACTTAGCAAGACCCTGTCACAAAACACAACATAACAAAAGGAACTTTATGTGGTCCCCTGAATACAAGTAACAATACACTTGGCAAATATTGCTTTTTAAAAGTCTAGCAGAAATGATTCCTTTCCCTTTCTCAACCAAAACTTTGCTTTTTGGGTCTCTGATAGTCTCTTACTTAGCTTGGTTGTTTATGTATACAAAGGAGATTTATACGCTTTCTGAAAGCAAGAATCACACTTCATCTCTGTATACCCTCTAGCCTAGTTCAGGATTCTCAAATAATAGATTCTGAACAAATACATTTGGGTGGGAGGTTATTACTCAATGGGTACATTCAGAATGATGAAAAAGTTTTGGAAATAATGATAGTGATTGCATAATACTATGAATATATAATGCTGTTGAACTAAGGATGCTTAATTTTGTATTACATATAAACAAATATTTATTTAATACTGTAGGAAGCTCAAGTCACTCCAGAAAGAGGGCTTCAACTGGAAATAACAGCTCTCCAAGGAAAGACCTTGGATATTTTCCAGGAATAGAAAGTGTACAATACATATTAGCTACATAAGCCAACAGAGCATGATCTATGAAGAATGTCAAACTTAAGACAAAATTATCAAGCTGATAATAATATATTGTGTATAAATTAGGCACAGACATAAATATCTTTTAAGGATCAAGGAAGACCTTACAAAGATTTTATTTTAACTTTCAATAAAAATATATATTTCTATCTTAATACAAAGTTAGCAGTGATAACAATCATCACACAGGAGATCAACTGATTTCAGTCTTTGGCTTCAAGTCCCAGGTCACAACTACCTGGATTCTGACTTCCTCTGCTGGGGAATTCCAAGAGCTGGTTTGGTTTATTTATTCATCTCACTAAGGCTGGTCCTCTCTTGCCATTCTCTCAAATCTAGATCTCCTGATCTGTGGCTCATAATACTTTAGTCATTTACAAAAGCATCTGGAAATTAGATATTTTTAGTCAGAGACAAAAAAACTATTTTATTGGGCCAGGGAGATGGCTCAGTAGAATAAGCACTTCCCTGTCAAGTGCAAGGGCCTGAGTTCAATCCCCGGTTTCACAAAAAAAAGAAAAAAATTATTTTATAAGATGTAGTAAGCTCTAGTATTGACCACTGAAAAGATCTTCAAGTATAAAACTGAGTAATCTTATCTCTTTCAAAAACAGAAACTTAGGGCCAGCCAAATAGCTCAGAGGACTAAAGTGCCAGCTTAAGCACTTTAAGCTGCATGCATGTAGGCACTGCCCCTGAGGCATGCTGAGATGGTGATTGAAACTGGGCGAGGTGGCGCCAATCTGTAATCCCAGTGCTTGGGAGGCTGAATACAGAAGGATCACTAGGAGTCCCATCTGTGTGGTGAGACCCTGTACTAAAAATACATTAAAATTTTTTTTAAAAACACAGAAATTTTAAGGTTCAAAGAAAAAAATATCCTAAATATACCATACCTGACCCACAGCCACAGGAGCCGAAAACCTACTTTTCCATTATATAGAATGTGAGACTCTTAAGACTTCACTACCAAATTAAAACAAAAACAAAAATAAAAACAAAAGCAATGCAGGGCTTCCCGCATAGCACTCCTCATCCCACACAGGGAGACAGACAAGACAGATTGCTTGCTCCATCCTGTTGAGCCCTAGCACCTTTACAAAGGCCCCCACAGAGGTCTCCTAAGTGCTGCACTTCAGGTCTGGGTCATTCTGTCCTGGAGACCCCTCTTCTTTAGGTTTGATGTCATAGTCTGAAGCAGCAGTCTGGCTTTTTGTGGTACTGACAGCATCTGAAGCTAGTCTTCTTTTCTTTAGTTGGTGTACGTGGGATTTGGATTTTATATGCGCTTGAGAAGACAAAAGAAAAAGCTCATTAGGATTTTTAAAAATTAAGCCTAAAAGCAACTAAGTTTACACAATCTGTTTAATAATTAGGTACATGGGCCGGGTATGGTGGTGCATGTCTGTAATCCCAGCACTTGGGAGCCTGAGGCAGGAGGATTATTGGGAGTTTGAGACCAGCCTGGGCTACAAAGTTCAAGATCAGCCTGCACTGTATAGTGAGATCCTGTCTCAAAAAGACAAAAAGAAAAATAATAATAATAATAACAGTATCAACATACATCTTGGTATAGCTGCTTAGCATTTTTAAGGAAAGAGTAAGTTATAGCCAGCTTGCTTAGAAAGCTAGAGAGAAATGGTGCATCAAATGAACAACAATCTCGCAGGCCATTCCATTCTGAGCACTGGACGCAGAGAAACTCAAATTTAGCGAAGTTACACTGTTTTCCCTTCAACCAAGTTACTTTGTCAAAGGGAAAACTGCAGGTGGACTCTTCTGCTTAGACTGTAACTCCAAAAAGAGGTCCTACTTTCTCATATCAGGCTTCTATAATCTCAGACTTCGTCCTACAAAACCATTTCAACTCAAGCCTAAAATGCTAGAAAATCCAACTCTTACCTGTGCTTCACCATTTAAGTGCGAGGGCCAGAGCGGCCTCTCTGCTCCCTGCCCTGCTTCTCTCGCTCCCACAGGCCTGGGCTGCGTCACACAGTGTCTGAAGGGCTAACTCACAAGACGCCCATTCTGCTGCACACTGTTCCAGAGATGGCAAGGGGCGCGGCCTGTGCCACCTCTTCTGAGGGTCCAGCAGAAAAGCTGAGAGGCCACTGCTGCTCTCTACCAATTGCTCACCTCTTAGCCCGAGAGAGTTCCCACCTCTGACTCACTCACACTGGCTTTTTTACTACCCTGCTCTTTGTCAAGGAAATCTCATCTGGGAACATGAAAAGAGGGGAAAAACTAGATTAACTTCTTTTATACATATGAAAAACATCATTCTTATGGTTTAGAAGCAAGTATAAGTATAAGGTCGAGGTTAGAAATCAAAGAACAGTGTCATGGTAAAAGTCAGCTTTGTTTTCCAGCTAGAGCCTAAGGCAAAAGCTGGGCCCTGGCCTGGCTCTCCATGGCAGCAGGAGATGGGAGCACAGACTTGACAGATGGCACTAGAGAAGGGCTCACACAGCTAAGCTCACAAAAGCTCACAAATGTTGTTTCTCTAAGGCTCTCTCTGAAGACATTCGACAAATCGAACCACTAAGTTTCCCTTACAAAACAGTCAGACACTCTTTCTCTTCCCCTTTCATCATTATAAACCAACGACAATTGGGGCTTCTTCTGCTGGATGGGCAATCACGGCCGTCCCCAGACCCTTGACAATGGAGTTCATTTTGTCAGTTACCAGTTAATAGACCTAATCATTCTATTGGTTGATATGGCAAGAAAATGTACTTCACTGAGAATCCAAGCAAAGCAGGACTCTGAAACAGAAAGAATCCAGCCAAGGGTAAGCCACGAGCCCCACCCCTATTTCAGCAAATTACCTTAAGAAATGCTTGACCCTGCTTCTGAAGAAAATGCTTTGGAGGAAGAAATGTACTTACTGCTCCCTCCTAGCTCTGCTTCTACTTCTGTCTCTTGGATGAGCTGCCTTGATTCCTTTACAATCCTATCTCATGTTAAATTCTAAACATTAAAGCCCCCAAAGTTCCTCTTAGGCAGGATTATGAAAGCAAAGGAGCTCTAGAAAGTTAACTGCAGACTCTTGGTATAAAATATCCGTTACAGATGGAGCTGGAGGGCATATGATCTTCCTCTGCATTTCAGAATACAGAGACATCTCCCATTTCCTTGTGAAAGCTTCCAAGGAATATGAGCACAGGCTCAGGAATTTGGCTGTCCCTTTACTAATAAGCAGACCCCAGTGCTCATTCTATCAATGACCTGAAGTTCCAACAAGTTACTGTGACCCCATCCTTATAGGCTTCTCCCCACACTCTACCTGCCCATTCTCGGTCCCCAATGATGATGCGATCACAGAGGTCACACACATGGTAACTTCGCTTGTTCTCAGTCTCATTGTATGGCATCTTTACTGGAGTTGCTGCAGGCTCATGGCCCTAAAAGGAAAAGATGGGGCACCAGAGCACTCTATTAAAAGAAACTGTATAATTCCTTGGTATTAGGGAGAGGTGAGATTTCCCCAAAATTCTCCTTTAACATCCCAGGTAGCAGGTGTGCTATGAACAGGTTTTAGTAACAACCTTTCTAAAGGTGAAAGTGGAAATACAGCTTCCAGGGATTAAAAAAAACAAACAGCCAATTCCTCTTCATGGCAAAAAAACACTGGTTCCCCAATAGTAACAAAAGTATGTATCAGTGAGGTAAAGTGCTCTAAACCAGATAATGAACTGTACCAGGACTAATAATCACCTTGATGAAACTTTGCACGATATCAAGGGCAGGTTCAAAAACAGAGTCTTCCCACTTCGAGATGTCGGATACCTCCAAGCCATATACTGGAGGGGCCCTCGGACCAGGTCCTGATGATAACAAAAAGAACAAATGCATTAGGTTAGCCTCCAAGACTCAATCAGGTCCATTCACAGGACTGTAAAACCCTCAAGCAGAGTACACATGGCTAAAGGAATAAACATGCTGATCATTCGATTCATTCTACCAGAAACATGAACCACAGCACAAGAAAAACCTAGGAGGATGACACCTGCAGCCAATAACCCTGGCCAGATAACCACAGGTTAGGTGGAATCTCTCAGGTCAGGAACCTAAAGTGGAGTAATATTAAATAGTAAGAGAAAAATAGTAAAATGGAGTAATATCTCTGATAACCTTTATGTAAGCTAAAACATAAAAACAGTATATCACAGAAAGAAAAACAAAACTAACAGCTTTAAGGGCCTGCTATGTCATCTTACTGGTATGGGCACTCTTTCAGGAGTCTTTAGTGTCTTCAGGAGTAGATACTAATTTCAAGTTTAGATACATCCCTCCAACAGCAAAGTGTTTCTGCAACTCCATGATAGTACACTGATAATCATGGGTTGGGAACAATAACATCAGACAATAAGCTGCTGAGTCTGAGATCTAGAAGGAAGTCATACAATTGACCTAGCTGAATCCCTTCTTTAAGAACCACATCTAGCTGGGTGTGGTGGCACATGCCTATAATCCCAGCACCCAAGAGGCTGAGGCAGAAGGATCATCATGAGTTTGAGGTAAGCCCAGGCTTCACTGCAAATTCAAGGCCAGGCTAGATAATGAGAAAATGTGTTTTTTTTTTTAAAGAAGTAAAACCAAAGTCAGATCTAGAGGAGTATGCAAACATCCTGGGATGGGATAATACTTATAGATACAGACACTTCACCCAGCTGGGCCAACCATATTATAAGAGTTAAGTCTCTGCAGTAACTTCCTCAGTCTACAAATATAGTAAATTACCTTCCACAGCTAGGTCCACAGCTAGGTCCACAGCTAGGTCCACAGCTAGGTAAGCCAGATGCCTAAGGCAGAGCACTGCTCTATGGACAAAAACATCAAAGGCATCAGGATGCCAACGGCTGGCAGGTGCTGGCTGGCCTTTTGATTGTGCCAACCACAAATAAGACTCTTCATAAACTGGTCTAGGCTACACCTGCCACCACACGGAAAGGTGAGACTGGGAGGGTGCAAGCAGCACCCACAGCACACCTGGCCTTGGCTAAGCTCTGCACCTGTTTCCAGGCACTCTACATTTTCCTTTCTCCTCTAAGTCCTTTGTTGGGACTTCTGTGCCCTGTCTAAGCACCTTTCAACAAGTTCTCGGCTCCCAGCTGCTATTCCTGGCTTGGGTCCAAGGCCAAGCTAGGGTAGGGAAGTCCCTCTGGCTCCCTGCCAGAACCATATCCCAGCAGGCCAGCCCTGGCCAATCACACATGGCTCCTGACTTACAGGGCAGCTGTGCCTTTCTCTCTAGTGCCAGGACTTTGCCAGCACACACTAAGGAGGAACAGGCATATGACACCGTGCCATCATATGTCTGCCTCAGATGGGAGAGTTACTGTGGCTTTACCACAGGAAAAATTTCCAAGTTGTTAGCAAAAAGACTTTTGTTACAGATGTACTGTTCAACTTGGGAAGAAAGGCTGCAGTTGAAATTTGTAGTACTGAACCTCTACTCCAGCTAACACCAAGCATTCCCCTCAGCCTATCAGGACACACAGGCAAAGAAGGAAAAGCAGAAGAAAGAGATGCAACAGCCAACAATGTAGATCAAGATGGGCACGTGCAGAGGCCCCGATGAGCAGAAGTGGAAGCTTGAGCTGGCCTCCCACACAATGAAAAGCTGAAGTTTGTAGGCAACACCTCATGCGGCATGACCCTGAGGTGTACTTTTATTCATTAATTTAATTGAGACAGTGTCTTACTGTGCAGTTCTGACTGGTCCTGAACTCACTTCGTAGCCCAGGTTGGCCTTGATGAACTCTTAGCAATCCTGCCTCAGCCTCGTGAGTGCTGGGATTACAGGCGTGCACTAACACACATTCTGAAGCACATTTAAAGTGCCTACAAGACAAACCTGAGGCTGGGTATGTCGGCACACAGCTGTAATCCCAGCATTTAGGAGCACTGCTGAGTGCAAGGCCAACCTGGGCTACATAAGCAACATAAGCAAGTTCAAGACCAGCCTGCACTACATGGTGAGACCCTGGCCCCCAAAAAAAGTTTCACTTAGGCTTAAACTCTTTAGCTCAAGTATATAGTATCTTACCTGAGGCCCAATACATTTTTAGATAACATCTAAAAATATAAAATAAAAGCACTAAGAACAGTATAGATACTGGAGGAAGCCTGCATTCAATCTCTACCATCTATTAGCTGGGAAGCCTGGGACAAGTTATTTAATTTCAGCTTATCTATAGAAAGAAATGAAAAAAACCCTACAATTTGAGGCTCAATGATATAAGTACAGAACCAAATTCAGGGCCAAATACACACAGTACAATGTCAGTGAGAATTTCTTGCCTTTTTCCTTAAAAGTCCTGTTTATAGTTTAATTGAAGCAATTAAAAGTACCATGTACATCACCAGAAGGAAGTGCTGGAAGAAGTGGTGAAATCTTTATTCTTTTTACACTAATCATATGGCCTAAGAACCATTTTAATTAAGAAAGCTTCCTACAAAATTCCAATTGGTTTTTGTTTGTTGCAATATTGGGGACAGAATGCAAGGCCTTCACACCAAGCTACATTCCCAGCCCTTTCTAAATATTTATTTGTTTGGTATTTGTTTATAGATAGGTCTTGCTAAGTCACTGAACTGCCCAGGGTGGGCTTGAACTTACAATCCTCCTGCTTCAGAATCTTCAGGTGCTAGGATTACAGACATGTGCCACCATACACAACTTGCTTTCAATACACACTGAAGCTACAAATCAGCCCTAAATAGCAACTCAGCTAAGATGCCGCTGTTTTGCTCTTACCTATCTGCCATCAGTACTACACATTCAAAGAATAATGAAGACTTCTCATTTTTTACCTGATCTCTCACAAGAAATCTCCCCGAACAATCATTTATACCATAGACCTTCCCCCAGGTCAGGAGATCTCAGAACAGACACTAAACCTGAAGTTCATCTCCTGAGTGAGCTGAGGGCATCTATATTCTATTATAAACAGGTCCAGGGGATAAGGAAAATCAGGGGACTTACTGCTCAGAAAACGGTTTTTAATCCATCGGTTTTGCTTCCGAGCATATCTCTTAGTTACTTGTTTCAGAGATTCGATACCTGAAAAATATGGTAAGCAGAGGAACATCTAGGTAAGTACTTCTTTCACTGCCAAGACTCAGGCCCTCCCAGCCCAGAAGAAGAGAAAATCAGCATAATGCTAGATTTGGTGGATGACAATCTCAGTTCTGAGCTGAAGGCTATTTGGGTCTCTTTTAGCCTTAGCTTGTGCTGTGAGCATACCAGCAGGGTACTCTGTCACCCAAGGATGTGTTATCCAAGACTAGATTAGACAGAGAAATTCACACCTTTCTTTAGAAGCTGGGTACTAGTCTCTGTTGTACATTTTCCCTCGGTGATCAGGTACTCGTGAAATTCCTTGAAGCCAATTGACTGGAAGATACCATGTTGATAGTCCTGGCTGGGAACAGGAGAGCATCAGCAGATGAGCCGTTGTCTCTAACAGTTAGCAGAAGCCATGATCAAGCTGAGCCATTTTAGTGTACAGATGAAGAAACTGGATCCTGAGTAATCATGTCTGTGAAATTGTTCCCTACCCTCCCACCAACTCCTGGGAATGTCTGAAAGACTAGAAAATACCAACTGTACCAAATATACATATTAAACCTCCTTCCAACAAATCTTGCCAAAGCCAAGGACAAAGCTAAAGCAGATGTAAAGCCAATATTATATATCTTCTGTCTTTCAATCATAGGTAAGGGATGGAGAAGAAATCAGAGAAATAGCTAAAACCTCACCTATTTTCTGAAGAGTTCTTCTGATTATAGCGTTTGTGAAAATCTCTTAGTTCTTCTAAGAGCCCAGCAGCAAGCATGTCATCCACTCTCTTATCCAAACGCTCATCTAGAACTTGAATCAAATCAGCCCATGAACCAGCAACAACAGATCACAGGCACCTACTGCACACTTACATGGTGAATGAACCAGATGCCTGAACAGAATTTGTTCAAACAGAAGAAAAGACTCCATGTCAAAGATTATATAATGACTCATATTCAAATGTCAGACTCTGCAATTCTTAAGTACAAACAGCTAGAACAAAGGACAACCTTTCTCATTACAGACAAGTGAAAACAAAATTATGGCTAGTATGAAAGATAAATATTTATCCTCATATGGAATGTATACTCATTGGTTTTTAAGAGGTGGCTGAGGGTTTGTTGATTTACCTTTCTTAACTTTTGCTGTCACATTTATTACTCTAACTTTGTTATTTTCCATATAAGGACCCTGAATGGCCCCCTGGAGAGAAAGAAGGAATTTGGATCCAAAGCCATCCTATGTGTAACTTTTTTTTAAGTTATTTTTTATTTTTCTTTTTTTTGAGACAGCGTTTCACTTTGTAGCCTTAAACTTGTGGCAAATCTCTTGTCTCAGCCTCCCAAGGACTGGAATTACATACATCACACTTGGCTAGTAACTGTTTTCCGTCCTAAAACATTCATTTATTGAGGACTTATCCTGACTACTACATACATAATTATTGACATATAGAGGGCCCTCCGCATGTCAGTCAAGTGCTCGACTATTCAGCTCCACAACTTTGTATGTATCATTTCATCTGATCTTTAATGATATTATGCAATACATACTATTATTATCTCCATCTGATAGTTGAGTTACAGAAATGTAAACTAAGATACTGGAGTAAGGGCCAGGGATGTAGCTCAGCAGCACAGCACCTACCTGGCAAGTGTGAGGTTTTAAGTTCAATTCCTGATATCAAAAAAATTTTTTTAAAGATACTAGATTAAGAATATGTAAGAATATGAAATGAGACAGTGTGCCTCAGAGACTAGTGTTACTACATGAGACTGCCCTCCACAAAGTCACCTCTACAAATTGGTTCCTGACCCCCTCCAGAGAGGTCCCGGAGCCCTTTCAAATATATCCTGAGAGAAGTGTCCAACACCCTGTTTGTCATCCCACTAACCATCTTGTCCTTAAACACAGGCATTTCCTATCCATCTCTAAAACTCAGGAGCTACGCTGACTGCTCAGCACTTCCTTGAATGCTTATTGAGTGTCTGCTGGATGAATAAGCTTTACTTCCCAGCAATAGTTGACTACAGGGACAAAAGTACCACTAATCCTCACTGCCATCCCCCCAGCCTGTTGCTTCTAGCATAATCAAAGACCCAGACTCCAGCCAAGCCAGAAATCAGAGTCCTCCCATTGGAACCTGTCCTCTTTCTCCTCTGGTCATTCTTTGAACAGTGATGTCCTTCCTGCCCCACCCATCCTATGCTACCCCATCCCTGGTGTCTCACCCTAGTACCTAGTACCCTACTTCCCTTTCGAGACAGACATCAGGAGAATAGCACTGTATCCAAGTTAATGAATAATAGCAATAATAAACTTAATAGCTAACCCTACTTTAGAGTTCACTAAGAACCTCCCATGGATCAAAACATTTTATACACAGTAACTTAATGTTCTAACTTCTACTGCAGATAGATTCTGGGACACTGGAGGATTTGTACCTGTCTGGTCAGCATGCAGCCAGAGGATGCAAGGGTTGTGGAACTTCAGAGGGCCACTAAGTGGACTGCCACCTTCCTCTGAATGTTGACGATGAAGAAATTCACTGTGAGAGATTCCGGTTTCTTCAAACACTTGTAAACTCCTAAGTTGTTTTAAAAGAGATGAGGAAACAATAAATAAATAAATAAATAAATAAATAAATTAATTAATTAATTAATAAGATGAGGAACCCATGCAAATCATTAAGAAGTACTCATTATCAGGCAAGATGAGGAGACAAGAAGTACAATACAGTACAGAAAGTCTCTTTTTCATTTCCACCGAGTAAGTGCTCTCTGCCCCCAACAAAGATATAGGACTACTTCAAAGCGTGAGTCACTTTCTGGGTAAAGTGGAAAAAAAAAAAAAAAAAATTATTTGAAAGGTAATTCTAATGTTAGATAGGTTCAGAAACAACAGGTTTCTTCTACACAAATAGAATGGAACTCACATATGCACTTTCAAGTAGCAGTAAAATAACTTGTTTGGAACACTTTGTACAAGCCTACAAGTCTGGTCTCGCTGGAATGCCTTTCCCACAGTACAAAGGTATGTTGTACATCCAGCTCATCAGCTTTCATTTCAAATATGACTGAATGTTTCTGGCTAATCCAGTACTCTACCTGCACAAAGATCACTGAGTAAAGAACTTGTACACAGGGCATAATAAAAAAAAATACAGTGAACAAATTTTTGAAAAAAAATTTACAGTAAAGACACACTGCCAATAATCCTTCTTTAAATACACTTTCTTGGGCCAGGGAGATGGCTCAGTGGAATAAGTGCTTCCCTGCCAAGTGCAAGGGCTTGAGTTCAATCCCTGGTTCCACACAAAAATAAAAAAAATAAATACACTTTCTTGCTTCAAACACACTTATCCTATCATGCTGAAGCAGTTCCAAAACTCTCCTTTTATGATATCTTTAATTACTCTGTTATAGATGCCTCAATGTTCTAAATCAACTCAAAACATGTACTTCTCACCATCATTCTGACTTTAGGGGACAGCCAGCAATGGCCTGGTATCCAGTGAACGAGGTGGATGAGGACGTACCACCAAGTTTTACCAACCTGCTTTTCCACTGAATGGGACTCGGCAGTGCTGTTCATTGTGCTTCCGAGCAAACCATGTAAAAACATAAAAAAGAGAACTTCCAGAGCTGCTCCAGAAAATGGAAAGAAAAGCCAGGTTTGGTGATGCAACATAATCCTAGCACTCAGGAGACTGAGGCAGGAGGATCATTACAAGTTCAAGACCAGCCTGGACTACAAAGTAAGCTCAAGCCCAGCCTGAACTGTACTGTGAGACCATGTCTCAAAAAGAAATAAAATTTGTTGCTATTGATTTTTTTTTTTGAAAGGGTCTCACTATGTAACAGCTAAGGTTGGTCCTGAACTTACTATATAGCCCAGACTGACCTTAAACTCATGACAATCCTTCTGTCTTAGTCTCCCAACTGTGCTACCACACCTGGCTATTTATTTTTGAGATAAGTTCTCACTAAATTTTCTAGGCTGGGCTCAAATTGCAACCATCTTGCTTCAGCTTCCCAGAATGTTGGGATTATAGGCATGTGCTACCAGACCTAGCTTTACACACTTACCCTTATACTGCCATCTATTTCTGTATGTATATATACCACTTGGTAAGTGAATTACCAAATCTATACTGTGGTTGACTGCAGTTTATCAGCTTGAAAAATAATCTCTCCTGCCAGGCGTGGTGGCGCAGGCCTATAATCCCAGCACTTGGGAGGCTGAGGCAGCAGGATTGTTGTGAGTTCGAGACCAGCCTGAGCTACAAAGTGAGCTTAAGGCCAGCCTGAACTGCATAGTGAGACCCTGTCTCAAAAAGACAAAAAAAAATCTCTCCCCTCTGGCTTCAATTTGACATCCTGATATTCTAATGTAAAAACAAATACCCCTTGCCCTTCATTACGCATGACCACTTTAAAAAGATCTATAGGAAAAATGTAATAAATATCTCACCTATCTGGAGGTTAGAATATAGACTCAACCCAAAAAAAATTTAAAAAATCCCTCTAATCATCTCAAGAAACTCTAGAGCTTGAAAGCTACTGACTCTTCCTACAGAACAACTTCCAAGTCATTATTAGTTTAAAAGGACCAAAACAGCTAGGCATAATGGCGGATGACTGTAACTCCAGCACTCAGGAGGCTGTGGGAGGAATATTGGTTGGAGCCTGAGACCAGCATGGGCTATACAGTGAGCTCAAGGCCATCCTGAACTACACAGTGAGACCTGTCTCAGGAAAAAAAAAAAAGAAGCAAAATATATACTAGCGTAGGAGAGGTGATAACAAAAAAGTAATGAGCCAACGGAGTAATAATAAAGACAGGCTCTACGATGTCATGAAGAATGTAAAAATGGCTGTGCACAGTGGCATACACCTGTAATTCCAGCGCTTGGTAGGCTGAGGGAGGAGGATCACTATAAATTTGAGCTACACAGTGAGTTTAAGGTCAGGCTGAACTGCATAGAGAGACCCTATCTCAAAAAAACAAAGAAAAAAAAAATTCTAAACCTCATTAATCTAGAATATCTAATCTCACCAAGGTGATAATCCCTTCAAAGGAGTTGCGGTAAAAAACTGAACTGTGGGGCCTGCCAAATGGCTCAGAGGATTAAAGCACAGGGGCAGAGTTTGATCCCTGGGCCCGCCATCCCAGTCCCACTCCCAAGGTACGCTGAGACAGCAACTGAGACCTGTAATCCCAGCTCTTGGGGGGCTGTAAACAGGTGGATCACTACAAGTCTGATCTAGTAGTGAGACCATGAACACCTTGTAGGCCCCCCCCCCAAAAATAAAATGAACTGTGGCCTTCCAAAAGACAACCCTACCATGAAGTCATATTCTCTAAGGTGAGCACTCATTAGGGGTTGGGGGTGGGGTACTATTAGGAAATTTTTTTTTTTTTTTGGTACAACTGGGGATTGAACTCAGGCCCTTGTGCTTGCCAAGGAAGCATTTATTCCATTGAGCCATCTCCCTGGCCCCAGGAAAAAAATTCTTAAAGCCCCCCCCCCAATAATGACAATAGGATCAAGAAACACTGATCTAGAAAAATCATTGGAATAGAATACTTCATAATCCTACTGCTACTCGTAGTCACTGTAATATTTAATCTGTAATTATCCACATAGGAAGATCTTAATTAGATCTTCTATTGTGCCAGACATGCTAATCACTCCCAACACTGAAGAAAAATGAAGTTAACACATGAGGCTGCAATTCCAAACCAACCTAAGGAAACGACCTTGTGAGTTCATTCAGTACCTGTGACCCTACAAGAAAGTCTCAGTGCACAAAGATGAGCTATCAATGAGACATTCAAATCATCAGCCTTCCAGTGGGAAAGCTGCTGGGGCAGGACTAAGCGTTGCACAATCAATTATGAAACCCAAATCACAATATAAACAGATGGCATGCCAGAAAAAATTATATGAAAATTGTTATACAAGCAAAGATCAAATAGAAAATGAAGCAAGATTATATAGGCCTTAGGAAACATAATATCATACTGTGCACTTAAAGATGTAACAACAAAGTAGGGTGCAGCTGTTTGCTGAGGGAGTTGGATGGAGGCAGTAACCGGGGACCTGCTGGGCTAGAACACATCAGTTTCCATTAACTGCAACTTTAAGCCTCTTTGCTAACTGCAAACTGGAGTCTAAAGGCCTTGGAATGGCAGGCCCAGACTTTCTTACCTGGCCACTTTGCGCTTGTCATGTGGGTGCAGCTTGGCTGCCATTTCTGGGTCCACCTGGCGTAGGCGGCTGTGCAGCACATGGCTGTCCTCCTTTTCCAGCTCTACTTTCCGGTCCACCACTTGCTCAGTATCCACTACAGGGGACTAGTAAACGAAGGATCAGGGTAACTTTAATTCAACAATTCCATACATATTAGAACAGCCTATTGCCAGATACTTCATACAAAGCTTCAGGAATACAGAACTGAGATGAATCAGAAGCTCTTGCCATACAGTGACAAAAACACCATGAATCAAAACAATCTCAATGTGTTGTGGTAAGTGCCCTTAGGCCACAGCAAACAAAGAGGGGGGAAAGCTTAGCGCAAAGGAAAGTAGTCTACTACCCTGTTTCTTTGTCCTAAATACAAACTGGCATGGTAAGATATCTATTTTACAGTATGTAGGAATCTAGTTTTTTTAGCAACATCACCACTTGTAAAGTCTGGTCTAGGAGGTAGTATCTCCATAATAAAGCTCATGATGGTCATCTCTCTTACTTATACTTGTACTGTCAGTCAGGAAATGCTGAATCAGCCTAAAACACTGTTGGCCAAAAGGCAGATGCTAATTAATCCACACAGGAGCATTTTTCCCACACACAGCCCCTGCCCTTAGGCCAGCCCAGAGGAACACACTTCACATATGGAGGTGGCATTTGTTCCAGAATATTAAGTAGGAAAATTACAGTTGCTGAGTCTAAGCAATAGGCAAGAGTCAACATTCCTCCCACTAAAATTAGCTGGCATGAAAGAGGAACCCATTTCTTTGGTGAGTTAGAAAGTGAACTTAACATACCTTAGTACTGACAAGAACTTTCCATAGCAGAGACTCAACGTAGTAATTGGTTCCTCCCACAACAATAGGAATTTTGTCTCGAGCAAATATATCTTCAATGTGAACATTAAGAAAAATATCATGATATTTAATAGCAAGAAGAGAAACCTGACTCACTTGAGAATATTAGCAAGAAACTCTGCATGTCTGCAGACCACAGGAGAAAGTGTAGAAATCAATATGAAGGGACACCAGCCTTGAATTTTTCCTGAAAGTTCACAGAACCACTTCCAACTAGTTCCTGGGGAACTTACACAAACCAGAGACAAATATATGATACTAATTCCTACCAGCTCTAGATCTTTCCACGTCATGCTGCTAAATGTCAAAGTTTTACTGGTATTTCAAATCAGTTTAACAAGCATAAGGACTCTTTTAGAACCAAGTATAGTATTAGCTGCTCAAGTGTTGACTTTGCCTTCTAAGACAAAACACATGCTGAGCCATCCTTAGTCTCAGAAAGTCTCTACCATTATGTGGTAGAAGTATACATCTTGGGGCTGGGGAGATGGCTCAGAGGATAATCGCTTCCTTGGCAAGCACAAGAGCCTGAGTTCAATCCTTGGTTCCACAAAAAGAAAAAAAAAAAAAAAAAGTATACATCTTAGCCACTTGAAAATTCATCCAGGGCTTGCCAGATGGCTCAGCAGATTAAAGCTCCTACTTGGGCAGGCAAAGGGGACCAGCGTTCAATCTCTGGAGTGCCGTGCCAGTGCTGTGCTGGCCCCACCCTTGGGAGTGCGACTGGGCATGGTGTCACACACACCTGTAATTCCAGCACTTGGAAGGGTGAAAACAGGAGGATCACTATGAGTCTACTCTGTGTAGTGAGACCCTGTACTAATTACATGAAAAAATTTAAAAAATTTTAAAAAAAGAAAATTCATCCAGACACACTGAAAAATACAAGTTCTGTGCCAAATAGCTCAACTACCAGAGTAGTTGCCTAAGTATCTCTTGGGCAAGTTATTCAACCTATCTGAGCTGAAGTTTTCTCTCCTGTACAGTCTCTTAGTTCTTGTTAGCATTAATGCAACAATATATACAAAGCCTCTACTACAGTGCCTAAAGATGGCAAATACTCAGGGGTAGGGAGATAGCTCAGTAGAATAAGCTTCTGTCTGGCAAGCACAAGGTTCTGAGTTCAACACCTGGTACTGCAAAACAAAACAAAAAAAAAAGTAATAATTAATTAACAGGAAAAAAAATATCAAGTACTCAATTTACTTGTATTTTAACCTCTGCAACTTTTATTTTTATTTTTTCTGTACTTTAGGGAAGGGTCTACAGGGTGTTTAGGGTCTCACTATTAGATCAGACTCATAGTGATTCTTCTTTTTACAGCCTCCCAAGAGTTGGGATTACAGGCATGCGCCACCACACCCAATCTTAAACACTATCTAAGCATGCCCCAGGGGTGGGGCCGATACTGCAGGCCCAGCAATCAAACCCTTGGCCCCTGTGCCTGCTTGCAGGCACTTTAAGCCTCTGCAATTTTTAAATCTCTGCTACTATCTTTGAATTCTCTTTTTATTTTCTTTGTTTTCTTTTTGTGGTACTGGAGGTTGAATGCAAGGCCTTCTACTGAGCAACATCCTAGTCCTTTTTATTTTAGTTTGAGACAGGATCTCACTAAATTATTAAATTGCCCAGGCTGGGCTTGAATTAGTGATTCTTCTTAACTGGATGTAGTAGTGTATACCTGTAATCCTAGCTCTTAGGAGACTGAGGAGGGTCATTGCAAGTTCAGAGCCAGCCTGAACTACATAGGAGAACAGAAGTGGGGCAGACAGACAGGGAGATAGACAGGGACATAGAAAGACAAACAGAAATATACATACAGTACTTCTTTCCCTCACCACCAGTATCTGTGGGCACAGAAATACAGATGACCTCTATCAAAAGCCTACTGATCCTTAAGAGATTGGGCTGGATGGAGCAGAAAGAAAGGATCATAAAAAAGAAACTCAGGGAATGGGGAGATGACTGAGTAGAATAAGTGCTTGCCTAGCAAGCACAAAGGCCTGAGGTCAATCCCTGGTTCTGCCAAAAAAAAAAAAAAAAAAAGGAAAGAAAAAAGAAAAGAAAGAAAGAAAACATTGTCTCTATTTCTACAAGTGTAGAGAACATATAATTATGGAGTAACACAAAATTTCAATCAATTATGTAACATAATTAACAAAGAAAAGGGGAGCAACAAAAAGAGGAAAAAATAATGCAATGCCAGAAGGGAAAAGTGAAGGAAAAAAAAAGAGAGAGAATATGACACACAGTATAAAGTGTGCTATGCTTGTGACTCCCCCTCTTAAGTCTCACGTGGCTAAAGAGGTTATTCAGTCATAGAGGTGGTACACTGATTGGCAGACTAACCCACAGGTGAGTTCACAGCTTAATTCCTGTAAGAGGGACCTGGTCTGAACAGATGGGTCATCTAAGGTGTGACCTAGAAGGGTGTGTGTTTGCTTCAAGCTCCTACATTCTGTCTGTGCTTCCTACCTGCCATGTGAGCAGCTTTCTTTAGCCCTGTCTTTCCAACATACCACCATGGATGGAGCCCAGTAAAGCCATGAGCCAAAATAAATCTCTCCTCCCTAAAATTGCAAGTTTTGGGTATTTTGTTTCAGTGGTAAAATAGTGACAAAGATATTACAAAAAGGTGTAATTGTTTCCCCTAGCCACAAAACTACTGTGACTCTGGACAAAACTCTTCTCTGGCAATCAGTATCTTTTATGTACATCTGTCAAATCAAGACTGAAGACCTGGAGGTTAAATTGAGACCTAGAGGTGTAGCTCAGTGGGAAAGTGGCCACTTAGCATGCAAGAGGCCCTAATCAGACCCCTAGTGCCACACCAAACAGGAAGAGGACAAGGAGAGAGCAGCACCAGAAGACTGCCTGCACCAGGTAGCTCCCAATTACTCAAGAGACTGAGGCACGAGGTGTTAAGCCAGGAGTTGAGGACAGCCTAGTCAGCATACTGACACTATACTGCAAACAAAACAGAAATGCTGAGTAGATACTACAAGTATTTTAGTCTGATATTTTGATTCTAGGTTCTTACTGAAATACACAAATTTCCTAATCTATGAGTAATCTGAGAATATATTCCCAATGTTTATGTTCTTTGAAAAAAATCTTCACTAGCTCTCCATTTTGCATGAGTTCTTTCTGAACAATGAACTCAAAACTACAACTTATATTTGGTGATATATATTAACTTGTAAAGAGCTTTCATATACATTATCTCATCTGATAAAATAGCCTTATAAAGTAGGTACAGCAGAGATTATTATTTGCATTTTAATCTACCCATTTGATAGGCAAAAAATTACCTCATTAATTTTGATTTGCATGCCCCTGATTAACAGCAAGGTTAGTAAACCTTTTTCATATACATCACCGTTTATATTTCTTCCATTGTGAAATAATGTTCATGACCTTCAACTATTTTTTGTATTGATTCCAAGAGTTCTTCATATATTCAGAATATTAATACTTATATTTCCAATGTTATAGCTATTTTCCCCAAGGTTTTTAGTCTGTTCTTAAGTTGTTTCTAGTGGGCTATTTTCCATCTCTTGATTTTTATTATAAAACATTCCATACACAGAAAAGAACATAAATTATGAAGCCTAACAATTAAAACAACTGCTCGAGAAATCAACATAAGGAACAGAGCATTATAAATCTGTTTGAAGTTGGCTTGATAGGAATGTACAGTTAGCTTTGCCAACTTTTTTAACCTTTCTGTATCATACAATGGCATCAACATATATCCTTCTTTAATATCCCACATATATAGTTTCCTCTCTCTTATCTCTGTAATATACAGGACAGAGCCCTGGATCATCCCACTGAACTGTTTCTAGCCCTTTTTACTTGAGGCAGGCTTTCACTAAGTTGGTCAGTTGCCTGGACTGAGACTGAACTTGCATCCTCCTGCCCCAACCTCCCAGAATGCTGGCGCTATAGGCACATACCACCACAACCAGCTTACAATGTTTCTGAGATACTTCCACCTTGACTGATGGATGTAACCGCAATTCATTCACTTTTACTGCTGAAAAGTACCTAATTTATATGAGAATGAATTATTATTCTATAAGCAGGAATTTGGGTGCTTAAATATTTTCTGCTTTAATTTGAGGCAAAGTCTTGCTACTATGTGGTACAGACTGGTCTTGAAAATTCACTATGAAGCCCAGAATGGCCTCAAAACTGCACCAATATTTCTGCCTCAGCCTCCCAAGTGCTAGGATTACAGGTGTGAGCCACCACACTGAACTACTACAAGGAGTGACCGACATATGGTGAATATTTAAATTTGAAATTACAGTAAAGAATTAACACAACACTCTTGCTACTTTCTGAAGCATTTAAGTCCTCTTTCATGTCTTTTATGAGGTGATCAAAAACACAGTGAATGCTGCTGCTGAGTACCATCCAACAGAAATGCAGGCTCATAAGAACATACGGAATCTGGCCGGGGAGGTGGCTCAATGGAATAAGTACTTCTCTGACAAGCT